>LOJH01026694.1:6488-18309 GCA_001685095.1 Ellobius talpinus
AAAAAAATGAGTAAATTTAACACATATCACACAAAAATACAATCCTCATATAGAACATCAATTAAATTTTAAACATTTTTCTGAATTCACACAAAGATAACAAAATTAAATTCTAAAATACCTGTAAAAGTAAATAAATATGGTTTTAAATGTTTAAAATATTTAGCTGCATACTGCTGGATTTAGAGAAATAGTTTTCTAAAGACTGGCAGAAATAGAACTTTCAGTGAATCTCATTAATTTTATCAGTATCTAGTTAAGGTCAACTATATTCATAGAATTTAGTAGTTTTGACAAGTGCCAAGAAATTCGAAGTATTAAGTTTTCTTAGATTTGCTTCTGAATAGTGGAACATAGTTATAATACTTAGATCGATGGTACTGCATTTTAATCTATTTCATAAGTGGGATGGTATGAAATGTGAAAGAACTTAAAATGTTTATGAATCTCTCATCAATATGGGACAATCAGCGATCATATTTCATTTAGTTAATTTATTTTCAAAAGTATTGGGAGGCATGTTAGTTATCATGAGTGTAGAAGTGGGTTTCAAAGTGGAATAAATTGTTTAATATATGTAGTTCCATGAAAAAGACTATACAGACTGAAGACAATTTAGTTCTACTTCTAGTGGTACTTAGTCCTTCAATGAATTTTTGCCTTCTGACTCTTATTGGAAAATATTTGATTCCAGCCATTCTCTGGTCTACCTCTAAGGAAGTGGTTTGCAAGGCTCTGTCTCAATTCCTCCAATATTTAACAGCTGGTGGTCACTGTACTACAGGATGTAGTGGGATAGGCATGTGTGTCCCAAAATACAGATGTGCATACAGGCGTATAGGCACATATGCAAATATGATATTTATTACAAATTTCATTGCATGGAAAACTTTAAGACTTCACACACAAAACTGGGTGGACTTTTGATAAGATAGATTACCAGTGTTCTTTTCCTCTAAGATATAGAAAAGGATAATTCCTTAAAAAAGAACTTAACTTGAAAAATAAATAAGTCATAGTAAGTCAGTATGCATACATGAAAAAATCATGATGGGCTGTGAACTATCTGTGTGAAAGAAGCAGGATCAAAAACAAAACTTACAAATCTGTATAACCTATATTCCATTTCTAGTTACTTCTCTATTGCAGTGAAGAGTCACCATGAGAAATGCAACTTATAGATGAAAGAATTTATTAAGGTTTAGAATTTCAGAGAGTGAGTGAATGACTATCATGGCATAGAGCATGTCAGTAGGCAGGCAGGCATGGAGCTAGAGCAGTAGCAGAGAACTTAGTCTGATGTACAATATCAGATATAAGTGTGTGTGTGCGCATGTGTGTGGAGGTGGAGAGAGAGAAAGAGATCTTTCATTGGGAATGGAGAAATGATATGGACTTTTGAAACATCAAAAGGATGCATGTCCCCCAACACAGCCCATATTTACTAATCCCTCCCAAACCTTCCCAAATAATTTCACCAACTGCAGGCCAAACATTCAAATATATGAGCCTATGGGAATCATTTTTATTCAAACCATCACAGCCATTAATCTTAACCTAAGTCCATTCACAGATCTGTAACACAAGAATTCCAAACTAGGTACTTGGGCATGACCCAAGAGGGTCACAACAATTATCATTTTCCAGAGAACATTAATTAACACAATGAAATATTAGTTGATTTGGATCAGCATTATAATAATATTACATGGCTGGACATTTCAAACTTCTGTTTTCCCAGATGCACGCTGTTTTATAACCAGTATGTTGTTGCTGTTATCTTTGTTTTGAATTCACACTTTTACCCTTTTCAAAGCAAAATTATCCAGAGCAATCTACTGTTTTAAAACTCTGAAGGCTAGAAGCCAAAAGGAAAGCTTTTAAACTTATCTTTCACTATAAGTTTTAGCTTATCAATTCAACAATTGAATTTAAAAAGTAGCAAAGATAACCAAGAAGTCACTTGTTAAATGGCTACCAAGTATATGGAGAAAAAAATTATATGTTGAAACCAGGAAGATGAAATCAGAGCCACATGATGTATGAAATGTTTTCTCATACCAGTAAGAATAGCTGTTACGCAAACAAACAAACAAAAAACTGTGTTAAGGATTTAGAGAAAGGAAACTCTTAGAGGTTGTTTTAGGATCATAAATTAGTGCATTTGTTAAAGGAAACAGTATGGACTTGTACCAAGAAATTAAAAATACAGCTATAACCAGTAACGAAGAAATTTGCCCCCCCAGTAATTTTCAAAGGCTATTAAATCAATAGGTGGAAATGATGCCCGCAGAAGCAGAATGCAGCTCAGTTGGTAGAGCTCTTGCCTAACATGGACAAAGCTTGGGTTTTGGAACCAGAACCTCACAAACCAGGTGTGGTGTCACATACAAGTATTCAAAACGTAGACACAGGAGGATCAGAAATTCAAGACCATCCAGAGGTACCAACTACAAGGTGAAGGTCAGCTTGAGTTGCATGAGACAAAAAAAAAAACAAAGAAAAAGAAAATACATATGTACTATCAATCTCACTATAGTATTATTCACAAGAGACAAAATGTGGAACCAACTTAAATCACCAACAGACAAATGGGTAAAGAAAATGTGGCATGCTTTTACAATGGGGCACTACTAAGCAGCAAACAATTTTAAAAATGCCATCACAAAGCAGGCACAGAAAAAAATTACATGGTGTTATTATATTATAAAACTTATGGATCAAAATCTGTTCCCCAAGTCATATCTGGCCATCCATTCTCATAAAGCCAATTAAAAGAGCCAAAGTAAATGTGGAAAGCAGAACAAGGAGGTTTACTCAGTGTGGTTGCATTGGAAAGACGGACAAAGGTCCAATAAATCCCCCAACTCTGGTGCCTGAAGGGAAATCAAAGTTTAAATAGAGGACCAAGGACATGTACATCTAAGCAATCCCAGAATATCTTGCTCACTATTGAACCATCGTTGTCTGAGCTTTCATCTCATCCTTTAAGGTGACCAGATAAATTGGTAAACTGTGTCAAGTCTCTTTCTAGAAGAGGTAAGCCTCCTCTGGTTTGTGTTTTTTTTCTTCTTCCAGAATGAGTTTCCTGGGGAAATTCCCATTTCTATGGGTTCAATTGTTTCATTCATCTAATAGCCAGATTGAGAGAGACAAGGGCTTCTTCAGAATATCTTCAACTTTGTCAGACCTCTTACAATTGTACTCTTGTTGAAATAAAACCAAGCTGGTGCTAATCAAAGAGAAGAGAAGTGAGAGGAGTATGGATGGGTGCTTTTATGTGAAGGACAATGAAACAGCTTGAATGGAATGAATTCTAGTATATTGTTATATCAAAGGGTGATTACAATTAACAGTCTTGAATCCTATCCATAAAAATAACCAGAGAGGAAGATTCTGAATGTTTGCTTTGCAATGAGATAGTAAATGAGACATGTTTGAGATGATGGCTGACTTAAATCAGTTGATGATCGTGCCACATAATCATTTACCAACCTATCTATCACAAAATACTCCATAAGCATAAGTTAATTAAAACTTAAAAGTCATAATCTATAACTATATCCCTCTTGTCAATTCAAAACTTTCACGAGAATCGTGGTAAGTAAATCAGTTCTGATCAAATCGACTTAAGGCACATTAAATAAATAATAGCCATGCACAACTACATGTCAGAGGTGTTTAAATCAGATTTATTTTTGGAAATCCATACAGAAGGTGTAAATTTTTGTTTCAAATACTCTATTTTGTGTCCAAATGCTATGATATGGTTATTAGTAATTTTGGGTGTGTCATTCTATAAACAGTAAGAGGCAGTCTGTCCCATTTAAGTTATGTGGGACAGAGTATAATTTTAAGGGAGTTATGAGAAATTTATAACGATCTTATCATTTTCATTGGCTCTTCTTCTGCTCAGTTGATGACATTAAAACTGCAAAACCTGATCGATGATCCTGAGCTTTTTTCTGAGAAGAATTAATACAGAATCCTGGGTGAATGACCCACATCCCCAAACACTCCATATCTTGTGCTCTCTTCCCATGAATAAGAAATAAGAACAGGAAAGCAATATCAGCTCATGTGCCATTTTAAACTCATCCCCTCTTTTTTATTTTAGTGATAACACATACAACATCCTGG
Organism: Ellobius talpinus; assembly: GCA_001685095.1. NCBI lineage: Eukaryota > Metazoa > Chordata > Mammalia > Rodentia > Cricetidae > Ellobius > Ellobius talpinus. The sequence continues at coordinate 10,629 of LOJH01026694.1, forward strand.
GCTAGAACTATACAGTTTACATAATTCTGTATGTCCAATAATCACTGGCCTTTGATTCTAATAGTAACACTATTGCTTTTTATCATATGAAATTTTAATCTGGTTTTATTTCACATTAAAAACAATATTATAAAAGAAAATAATGTCATAGAAAGTTATGAAACAAGAATGTGAAAGATTACACATATTGTCCTTCCCATTTCTAACAGGACATGTGTAAGAAGTAAAAAAACCCACTAATATTTGTTTAAATAGTATACATACTATATGTAATGTATAGTGTATCTTATAGTAAATGACATATATATGTGGTATTTTATTAAGTGAGAAAATCCAGCTGTGGTAGATACAGAACTAGCAGACAATGATTGAGAAGCTTTTCTTAGGAAATTTAGTTATTTCTTACTCTAATTATTTAGGAAAATAATAATTGAGAAAAACTGTCAAGTAGATTAGCTTCATGGGTGTAATTTCTAAGGCAGAGATCACTGAAGTATTGTGATGTCTCTCAAGTTTATCTACATTCACCAACATTAATTCATTCAGTTCATGTTCAAGAACAAAAAGTGTTCAACCTTACTGTTGGAGGATGTCCCTTTTATGCTTGTGATTAGGAAGAGAATACCAGGGCCACTGAATGTCTTTAGAGATTAGACAGTGTTTCAGAAACCTCTTGATGAGGCCTGCAGTGAATTAAAATAACATTTACCCAGATAATTTCAGCCCTTAAATTGAGATCTTCCCCTTGAATGGAAGAATTCAAGTTATCATTCTTTACTACTAACATGCCATTAGCACTAAGAAATTATAGTACTAGAGAACTGATGTTTCCATGACTATTATGGTGTGTCATGTAATTTAAAGTCAATGAAGCTAACACAGCCAAAAAAAAGCAATAAACTTTGTACATGGCCTGGTTGGATGACAGTATAATTTATTAAGATGGAATTGACAAGAGAAAGAATCTCAGTCACTTAAAGAGCAACTTCTGTGTGAATGGAGAGTTATAGACTAGAAGGTGATTTCCATACAGATACTGCACAAGAGCAGTAATTGCACCACAGCAGAGCACCTTCTGTTGAAGAAGACTGATTCTCACAACAAGAATTCTGTATTTGTTCTCACTTCCAACCAGACTGTGTTGAATTTCAGCAAAGATGTACATAGTTGTAAAGAAGACTTCATTTTCTCAACAACCAAGAATCACTTTCACTGAAGGTTCATTTATTCAACAGGGCCTAATGTTGTTCAAATAGGAACTTCTGACTCAGTCAAATCCGTATTGGCCTTGTGGGGGCTGGGCTTTGGCAGTGAATTGCATTAAGCAGTAAAAAATGGTAGGCTTTTGTTTTTGTTCTTAATGGTAGGCTTTTGTTTTTGTTCTTTTCCATTTCATTGATTTTTTTCTTCATTGGGCCCAGAGCTATCTAGTTCTTTTTCCACAGATGTGTTATCTACCTGTTGCAGCATTAAGTGTCCCAAAAATGGGATCTGCAATCTACAGCAATGCCTGACAAAACTGTTAAGGAGAGGGCTTGGTGAAGGTCAGGTCTTTTGCAATGCAGACCCCCATGGAGGGGGTGGATCCTATTTTTCTCTGATTATTTAGCACTCCATTACTCGGCTGTTACCATCTAGATATAGATCTGGTTAAATAATCATTTTAAAATAAGAATGGACAACAGCATCTCATTTCTCATAAGAACATGGATCAGAATATTTACTGTGTTAGGGAATATTAGAGGGCATATCTACAACTCCCCTATTCCATATTTTGGAGCTCCAATTGCACATCATCTGTTTTCCAAATATTCCAAGAATGTAGTTTAATATGCCTTGTCCCACCATTTCTGTGACCTTTTGCCTGGATAACAACTCCTTATCCTTCAGGTCTCTTAGAGTATCCGTCTACTTCATGACACTTTCTGTATACAAAGAAGACTTGTCTTGTGAGAGCAATTGCCAGTAATTGACATTGAAAGTGCCTTAATAACCACACATCTTTCATCTTGTATCATGCACTCATGAGAGCAAGAACTTGTTACGTGTCTGCCCATCACAATGTACTTGCCACCTAATGAATGGATGAACTAAACAAAGGGTGAATATCCCTTACAGAAAAATCATAAATATTGTAGAATTCAATGACTTTCAACTCTGACATAATATCACAAGTGTAAAATTCCAGACCTGACCTCAACTGAAGTTTTGTAAACTGTAAGTACATTAAAATAGCCAAAAATTACCTACAAACTATGAGTAAAAGATAGGCACATGAATTTTGTATTGAGAATGAGTATATGCCACTGTGTACATGATATTTCAAAATCAAGAAGATTTAAAGTCTGGAATGCTGCTGAGATGAAACAGAATATGGAAGGGGCAAGCTTCCCTGCACAGACACAGTATCCGTGTGAAAAAAAATTAAACAGAGTAACAATGAATCTTGAACAGCATCATGCCCTGTGTCCTTGTAAAGTCCTTGTTTTTTAATACGGCTTCCTACCCAGACTCATAAACTTAACTAATCCCAAACTCATGTCTTTTGTTCAGTCCTTCTATTAAATCAAAAGAATTCCTATATGCCTACCTGGTACACTAATCAGAAAAAAAACAAAACCAAAAAACTTCAACAGTCAAGTCCTTTCAACTCAGAAGGACCAAAGCTATGTTAATTTATCCTCCTGTGTTGACTTCCAAGTCCATAGCCTCACTCACTATCAACCCTAGTGACCTGCGAGCAAAGTTCCAGTGCCCATTAAAGGACCAAAGCAGAAGGTATGCTCCCTACAGTATTGTGCTGGAGTCCCCCAAACCACAAGCCACCGTAAGCCTGTTATTTTATCCATTAATCATCTCAGGCATTTTGTTATAGTAATGGAAAACTAACACAGAAGCATTCATATGCTGACATACTATCACTTTACTGAGAACAGCACTGAGAACACTGAATATTAACTGTGAAGATTCAGTTGGAAATAGGGCTCCACTTGGGAGTACATCAGCATAGTCAGAATTGACACCAAACACGGTCTGTTCACTCTAGCCCTGTACCTGACAGCTACACCAGACCCGTGCAATTGGTCAGCAATTTGCAGTCTAATCCAGTTCTGTAATCACTAGCCCACTGAGATGGCCCAGATAGCATTCCTGTATCAGAGTAAAGAATTCACAATATTAAAATCAACTTGGCTTCCTGTTGTTAACCAAGAGTCTGTTTCTTCAGTCCCGCAGAGATGAGGAAAAAAAACTGAGCTCACTTTGAAGCTAACAAAAGCTTAAGGTCAGATCATCTCCATGGGATACAAAGCAAACCCAAGCAGAAGTAGAAGCTAAATAGTATTTGAAGTGCTTGAGCAAGAATCACTTCTGTAGGACATAGTGTTCATTCATTATTTGACAGGGCTTTGTTCTGTCCACTGTGTTTGAAGCACTGTATGATTAGAAAACATATGTTCTTTCTCCCATTGATTAAAATAGCACTGTTCTTTGAGAATTGTCATTCTATTTGCTCAGATCATACTGGAAGCCATTTTAAGCCAAGCAACCATTTTACCCATGATTCTCATTTTACCTGATGGCTCCTAATAATTCTAATCTATTTTCACTGCCTGGAAAGAGAGAATGCAAAGGTAACAATAGTGACACTTCCATTTTCTCTCATGCTAAATGTCACACTTTCTAACCCCTTATTTTCCCCTATATTTTTTATCTGTATTGCTTACCATCTTTTCTCTTACTGTTTGTGTCTCCATGTGCGTGTGTGAGTGTGCGTGTGTGTGAACATGTGCACGCAGTTGGAGGTAAAACACGGGGATGTGGGCATGCTAGGCCAGCACTCTCCTCTGAGCTCCATCGCCAGTCCACTCCTCTCCCTTCCATATATGACTCACTATTCCTGGACCAGGGATCCATGCTAGATTTTTATCTGTGTTATCCTCACAGGATAACAGGAATCCACCATATCATCTCTGCCCCTCACATGTCTTGCTCACTATTCTTACACATATCCTCTTACACATAGCATCCTCTACATATCATCCTATTTCCCTATGTACCTTGCTGACATGATTACATGGTCATATATTTAAAAATTAAAAACATGATTACAAGTTATCTATTCTCCAATTGGAATACATACTTCCCCTTTATTGTTTCATTTATATACATAGGTACATACATAGCTACTTTTATGTACTTTTTCTTTCATTCCCTTTCTCCCTTCTCTCTCTGACTTCCCCCTTCTTTTTCCCACCGACTTTATTCCAGATGTGGGCTTATAATCCAAATTGAGCATTCATTGTATCTAACCTCTTTTAGAAACTGGTGTGGGTTCAGTAGACAAGCTTGTTAACCACATGGGTAATCACAGTTGATCTTTGAGAATTTCCAAAGCCTGTTTTCTTCTGTGGTCAGGAAATTATGAAATCCTGAGTCAGAAATTCCCAGTCATATGACTCTAACCCCATGGAGCAGCCAGTGAAAAGTCAGCTGCTGCGCACACAAAGAGAAGCAAGGAAGCATGGGGTGGGGGAGGGAGGGAAAGGGGGAGGAAGGGAAGGAGAGAAAAGCATCATATTCTAACTGCATCTCTAAAGCTAGGAACACCCACAGTTGGCACGACTGTAATATATGAAATGATAAGTCCCAGTTTTATTAAGTAAATTGACCAAGTTTTTTCTACTTACGATCATCGTCCTAAATTTATAAAATATATTATTCTGACTATATTTTACTGAAGTACACATAAACCTATTCAACTCTAAGATCAGAGGAAATATCAATTACATATCAAATATATGTATTCATTAGGGGAACTCAGTTAAAAACATGATTACACCATTGTTTGAATTACTTGCAAAGAATAAAACCTTATCCTTTTTGACTCCACCACCTCTTTCTCAACACAACTTGCAACTTTCTAATGTGTTTTGTGTGGTAGTTTCTCTGATGGTGATTTTGTTTTTGTTTAAGTATTATACTTTAACCCGTTTGTCTTCCTAGTCAAACCCATTAGCCAAAGGGCACGCAACGTTTAAGCAGCTGCTCCTTCTATGCCTTTTGGGGCACTAGAAACTCTCATAGTTAAATACTGTGTTGTCTCCAACTCCATGCTTAGCTTTTGTGGCATGGTGATTTTTCATGTAAGAAACACAGTTCTGTATAGACCTTCACCCCTCATCATTTCTTTTTCAAGAGCTGCCAGATCAGTTCCCTTCCTAAACCTTGCCATATCTGAGGAGTGTGTGTTGAAATGGGGGGGGCAGGGGATTAGAAGACAAAGCATTTCTTTTAAACAGACACGAGTGGTAGAAACATATTTATAGCCACAGCGAGAAAGGGGAAAGGGAAGAAGAGGGATGGGGGGGGAGAGAGGGGGTAATAATCAATGGTTTATCTCTACAAAATATCATCATTTTTAGTAAACATTTTAAAAGAATATTCTAAATGAACCTAAGAAATCAGGATATTGAAAACATGGGTACCAAATAAATATTCATTTATCAATAAAATAGAATAAAAAGTGGCACGTAATTCTATGCTATGTAGGCATGAAGTTTTTTGCATGATGAATGACATGGAAGCTGTATTATGGTAGACCAGTTCTGCATGTCAAAATCATGTGATTAAAAGGCGTCAAAGTCACATTATATTTTCTACTTCTGCTTCACTTTTGTCCACATGATACTGTTGCCAACACATTTTTCTTTTTCTTTTTTATTATTTAGACAGAGAACGCTATGACTGGGGAGATAGTTCAGAGGATAAAGTGCTTACCATGCAATCAGAAGCCTTCAGTTCTGATCCTCAGCACCATGCAAATGCCAGGTGCAATGATGTATATTGATAGTCCAGCTCTGGGGAGACAGACATAAGGAGAATCCCTGGGCTTGTGGGACAGCCAGTCTAGCTTAACTGGTGTTACAGATTCAGTGAGAGATTCTATCTCAAGAAAATAAGGTAGAGAACAACAAAAGAACACACTTTATGACAACATCTATGCACACACATATTCGTATACAAGAATATGTGCACAGGAAAACATTACACATAAGAAAAGAAACTAAAAATGACACTTGATACAAATTCAGGTCATCTAAGAAGACGGAAAGTCCATTGTGAAAATTCCTCTCTCAGACTGGTCTGTAGGCAATTATGTGGGTGTGTTTGATTAATTATTGATGTAGGAGGGAACAGGCCACTATCAGTGGTGCTACTTCTGGGAAGATGGTGCTGGATTGTGTCAAAACAAACAAACTGTGAATCAAGCCAGTAAGCAGCACTCTTCCATGCCCTCTGCTTCTATTCCTATGTCCAATTCCCTACTTTGAGGTCCTGTCCTGGTTTCCCTTCTTAAAAGACTGAAAAGTGTAAAGTAAAATAAACCCTTTCCTCTTCAGGTTGTTTTTGGTCTTATTGCATAGCACAGCAATAAGAACCAAACTAGTGTAAAATTCAACAAAAATGAAACATATTGGAGGGGAAACAAAATTGCCCATGTACTAGCAATATAAAGTTTGCACCTGGATTAGTCTTTAAATACAGAATATCCATTACTTGCATAGAAGTTTCATTGTTTTAGATATTATAAGGAACTTAGAGATTGCCAAAATTATAGATGATGTGCATAGATTACATGTAAATGCTATGGCATTTTATAAGAGTTTTATGTAACCAAGAATTCCTGAAATGAATCTTGTATGGCTAGTGAAAGAATGACTATATTTTAAAGATGATTTAGTGTATGTCTACCTTTCACAACCAGTAAAAAAGGTGAATAACAAAAAAGAAAGACAACTGAGAAATCTTATTGTGAGTAACTTTAGAATCATAGTCACAATGTAATTAGAAATGTTTTTAAAGCACATATAATTAAACACAACCATCCCTCATATATCTATTGTAATTGGGTCTAAGACCTTAGTGCATTTCTTATGTAAATTTACATAATGCATTCATATAACCTTTGTGTTTCCTCTGTTTAAATAATATATGCATATAACTTCTCTATTTCCTCTACCTCAAGGTCTCTCTATATTAGTTATACTCCCCAACACAATGTAAATACTATACAGTTACTCATTGTAGTCGATTCTCTCTAAGAAATAATGCAAAATAGCTTTATACCAGATTTTTCACATCTACGGAATAATACCTTAGAAACCAACTTAAAGCAGAATGGAGTTATTTTTATTCAGAATATCAGCAGTCTCAATCCACCATCACAAAGAGGACACAATGGAAGCAAAGACAAGAGAATAAGAGAATGCTTTCACCATCTGGATTTCTCCTTTTTCATATTTTATTACACTCCTTCCTTCTCCCCTATGGGATAGTGAAAACTACATCCTCTTTGGAAAGATTTTCACAGACCTGTACAAAATCTCCTATCTCCTAGACACTGTTCACTCAAACCAATGTAGAAACACCATCACAAGGAAATCACTTACAACAGGGAGCACCATTAAGGACACATGTGTATCTTTAAGTCCTAGTGTCTCAGAATCCGCGTGTGGATTGTCTAACAAGGAAAGAGACGGACATATAAGAGGGATTGGACAGAATCTAAACAAACCAGTATTTATACAGCTGGCTCTTTGATTTCTGAGTAAAACTCCAATGTACTGGTAGTGAGTTCAACCAGGCAGCTGGAGTCCCTTTGTTTCTACAGCCTGCCAGC
>LOJH01026695.1:0-14721 GCA_001685095.1 Ellobius talpinus
ATGCTCTTAACCTCTGAGCCATCTCTCCAGCCCTCGTTCAGCTATTTTTTTTGTTTTGTTTCTTTTGTTTGTTTATTTTTGAGACAAAGTTTCTCTCTGTAGTCACTGCTGTCCTGGAGCTTGCTGTGTAGACCACGCTGTCCTCAAACTCACCGAGATCCTCTTGCCTATCCTGGAATTAGAGACTTTATTGACCGCAACACGCTTCTTTCTCTTGAGGTGGTTCCACACCGTCTTCAGCTCTCCAAGGCAGACGTCCTACAGCTGCACTTCTGATGTCGCGGGGCCTCCATACAGGGACTTCCTGCAACACGGCTGGTCTCAGCAGCTTTCCTTAGCTGAGGGAGAAGTTTCAACAACTCCTTTGCCCCATGTTGCCTCCGCTGCAGGCTTGGGATGGAGTCTGATTCCTCCTCGAAATTCATTTGCATACATTTTCCTTTGTTGCTTCTTTTTAGGAATAGACAATTCCTAAAATTCTTAGGCTTTTCTTTTTTTTACAAGTTGAAAGTATAGCTGGGTCATATCTGCATAAGAATAATGGCTAAACTGGGCATGGTAGCACACATCTGCAGTCCCAACACTGGGGAGACAGGGGCAGGCAGATTTCTGTGAGTTCCTGCCACCCTGGGCTACATAGTGATTTCTAAGACAGCCAGAGAGATCCAGAAAACCTGTCTCAAACACACAAACAAAATGGTCACTAATAACCGTGTCAATATTGTTTGGTTGGAAGTGTCACCCTAGTCCCTGACATCCTTATACCCATTACAGCCCAATAAACTTCTCTGCCAGTGTAATAATACAAATCATACCAAATCAAACTGAATTTTAAAAAAGCCCAGGCTTAATGGATGCCCGCACTCCTGAGTGGCCTTCCAGGCCCTCAGAGAGGAGACAGGGAAGGAAGGCTGGGAAACCACATGTTTGTTCTCTCTGTGGCAGTTTAAATACCCTGTGGGAGTGGTCTTAAGCCTTTCTCGGGAGGGTTCACTGTTTAGTGGGCTTTCTCGGAGGTGGAGTCTGGACTAAGGCAACTCCTAGAGGAGGGGGCTTGGGATGGAACTGTCCACCCAAACATCCCAGACTCTTGGGTATAAGGATATCAGGGGCTGGGGTGATGCTTCCAACCAGACATCTATTAGGCTGTCATTTTGGTTTTTTGTTTGTTTTTGAGAACAGAACTCACTGTGAGATCTGCCTTCCAAGTGCTGGGATTAAAGGTGTGCACCACCCCACCTGTTTTAAGCTGTCTTGAAATCTCCCCTGCCAACAAAGTTAGTCTGAAGCTTTTCAGTTTAGCCTCAGGCATATTCTTACAACAAGGGTAAAAACCACCCAGATTATTGGTCAAAATATTAAAAGAATGGTCTCTAGCCCAGTTGTAAGTTGTAGTATAGTTTCCTTCTGATTCTGCTTGAGCTGGGCCTCTGTAGTCTGTATTGCTCTCAGCCAAGTGGGGCACAGCTGGGGCACAGCTGGGAGCACTTCCCTTCAGACAAGACGTTCTAGTTCAAGTTCCAGAAAGAAGGAAGACCAAGAAAAATAAATAAAGAACAGAGTACTGTCTTGGACTGGATTTGGAGCTGAAAAATAACCCTGACAGTGGACACTCCAGACAACAGTCTGTCGTTTGATATAGTATATAAGCATACATAACACTAAAGGCAGAATCAAATATCAGTGTAAAGGTAGCTTAAAGAATGAGGCCCTGAGAGGGGGTGTTGGCTGGGAAAAGCACTTGCTACCATGCCTACTGGTCTGAGTTTGATTTCTGGGATCCACATGGTAGCTGGAGAGGACCAATTCCTTCAAGCTGTCTGACCTCTAAAGGGCATCATGGCACATATACACAGTCACACACAACCCCACACACAGACACATACAGAAAGTAAATAATAAAAATTTAAGAATGAGGGTCTCTCCAAAAAAGACCCCATGGGTGCAGCAAATAAAAACATTAAGAGGATAGCAGGACTAATTTTCACAGACTTAGGAAACTTTAATTATTAAATTACAACATTTAAGGAATATGTGCTATCAGTCTCACAAAGTCTTTGGAAGCTATTATGAAAGTGTATATACCTTGATAATAAACCTAGGCACATTGTGAAAGGACGGTTGTGGGAACCTGTTATTGTTGATTGAAAATAGCAGTAGATGCTAGTAAAGCCAGAGGGACTATATTCTGAGAGATTATGGATTAAGTTTGTTTTATTTATTTCAAGCATCTGTGTAGTTAAGAAAGTCAGCATAAGTTCAAGGAATCACTATACACCTTGAGGGGCCATCAGGATTGGTGACAAACACCTTTACCTTCTGTGTCATAGCCGTAGCTGGACGGGTAGTTTCAATATTGAAAAACCAGCATCTTGATCATGTTGATTGAAAAAAAAAATGTCAGGTGTCTTCATATCCACAGAGAAGTGCACTTCATTAAGTTCAGTACCCATTTTTGTTGTTTTGGTTTTTTGGTTTGTTTATATGTTGATTTTATTTTGTGTGTGTGGGTGTTTTGTCTGCATCTATATTTATGTACCACTTGTGTGTCCAATGCCTGTGGAAGCCAGAAGACGGCTTTGGCTCCCCGGGAAGTAGAGTTATAGATGATTATGAGCCACCATGTGGGTGCTGAGAATCAAGCCTGGGTCCTGGGGGTGCACAGATCTTTGTGAGTTCAAGGTCAGCCTGCTCTAAGTAGTGAATTTCTGGACAATCAGGACTATGTAAAGACACCCTGTCTCAAGAAAACTGGGGGGGGGGAGAAAGAAAGAAAAGGCTGTGAAGCTGTGAATTTATTGGTTGGGATTAAAATGCAAGGATCCTCTGGTTCTCTCAGTATATTCCTTCATAGGTGTACTGGCTGAGTTTGTGTGTCAACTTGACCCCAGCTAGAGTCATCAGAGAGGAAGGAACCTCAGTTGAGGAAGTGCCTCCTCGAGATTCAGCTGTAAAGGCATTTTCTTAATGAGTGACTGATGGCGAAAGACCCAGCCCATGGTGGGTGGTGCCATCCCTGACCTGGTGGCCCTGGTTTCTATAAGAAAGCAGGCTGAACAAGCCATAGGAAGCAAGTCAGTAAGCAGCTCCCCTCCATGGCCTCTCCATCAGCTCCTGCCTCTGGGATCCTGCCCTGTGTGAGTTCCTGTCCTGACTTCCTCCAGTGATATGGAAGTGTAAGCCAAATAAACCTTTTCCTCCCCAGCTTTCTTTGGTCATGGTGTTTTGTTGCAGCAATAGAAACCCTAAGACTATAGTATGTGTCTGACCTCTTCCTTCTGTGAGCATCATCCATATAAGACCTCTAGGTCTCCCTGTGCTTTTCCCTCACTTTTTGTCCCCACACTCTTGAAAATCTAGGAATTTACAATGGCTTTTACCGAAAGAAAGGTGGCGTACTTGCATGTGATTTATTAGTCATACAATTGGAGTTTTTCATTTCTACTTGCAATATTCTTATAGTTGTTGATTATTTTTATGTTTACTTAATTGATCTTGAGGGCTGGAGCGATAGCTCAGAGGTTAAAGCACTGGCTGCTTTTCTAGAGGTCCTGAGTTTAATTCCCAGCAACCACATGGTGGCTCACTATAATGAGATCTGGTGTCCTCTTCTGGCGTGCAGGCATGCATGCAGGCAGAATACTATACAAAATAAATAAATCTTTAAAAAAAACAGATCTAGAACTGATGTTTTATTTTTTTTCCTGAATTAATGTTATTATTTTTTTTTTAAGGCTTACAATACTAGCATTAGGAGAAAAGCTGAATGATTACTGGAATGAAATGAAAGTGAAGAAACATGCAGAATACCCTCTCAATTTGCCAGTCGAAGACATACAGTAAGTACTGAGCACTGCATACTTTAGAGGTGACTTTCCACAAACTTAGGGTTCATATGAGAAAATAAATCCACACACTCCAAATTAGTGACTTGATGTCTGTTGATATCATTCATTTCATCTTTATTTGTTTTTAAGTGTGGGTGTTTTGCCTGCATGTATGTTTTTGTGCACCACTTGTGTGCCTGGTAGGAGAGGGCATTGGAGAACCTGGAACTGAAGATTGTTCAGCAGTAAGAGCTGTTCCAGAGGACTCATCTTTGACTGCCAGTACCACCTACCTGGTGGCTCAATGACAGTCTAATTCAGTCCCAGGGAACCCTACACCCTCTTCTGGCCTATCTGGGCATCAGGCACTCATGTTATGCATAGACATACATGCAGGCAAAACTCTGATATACATAAAATGAAACAAATAAATTTTAAAAAAAAGAATTGTACAGTGTAATGCCTTGCATGTGCTCATTAGTACATGTAGCTATTGCATAAGTTCTAATTGGTCTTAATAATAAGAAAACAGAGCCAGATATTGGGGCAAATGCTGAACGATCAGGAAAAGGAGCAAACCACAGCCAGCCAGCTCTTACCTTGCTAACTTCTCAGTTGAAAAGGGCTGTCCTGCTGTCTCCTCCTGCCTTGTATTTCTCTCTCTGCCCAGCTATGTCACTGTATGTCTGTACAGACCTCCAGACCTCTATGGTTAACTAGCTCCATCCTCTGATCTTCAAGCCAGCTTTATTTGTTAGAGTACAAACAAAATATAACCACACGTAGCACATACTGCTAATTCTGTAAATGAATAGTGAGTAAAATCCCTGTGTAGTAAGAGGCAACAATAACCAAGGTACCGTGCCTGTGCCTTGAAAAGCATAAAAAACTTTGTCTGGATTTGGAAAGGTAACAGTAATCTTAGGAAATAAGGGTTATTGGGTTAGTTTCATCTCTTAAACTTTGTAAGCCTTAAGTTCATTTGAGGTTTTATGTTAACAGGACCTTGTTTGTACAGAGTGCTTGTTCTGCCTCTAAGCCTTGGGCCTACTCCTGGGCAAGCATCTTACTGATCTATAATTCAGCTTTTGTGACTTGCAACAAGGACTCTCTAAGCTTATTCTGACTTTGCCTCCCAAGTGCTATGATGAAAGGTGTTTGCCCCATGCTCATACCCACTGTTTAAAAACTGCATTGAAAAGGTGAGGGAGGGGACAGAGAGATAGCTCAAGCAATAAGGTACTTGCTGGCAAATATGAGTATCTTAGTTTGACCCTAGAACCCAGGTGAAATTGCTGTGCATGGGGACATGCACTTGTAATCCTTGCCTACAGGGCCAGCGAGAGAACTGCCTCAAAAAAATAGGATAGATGGTGTTGCTAAAGAAAGACACTGGAGGTTGACCTCTGGCTTCTACAGTCACATGTGCACACACAAACATACACAGGCAAATGTTATTGTGAGTCAGATGTGTGATCAGCGCTCAGTGGGCCGAGAGTAGAGGATGAAGAACTTGAAGACAGCTGGGCATGGTGACATGCACCTTTAATTTCAGTATGCAGGACGCTGAGGTAGGTGGATCTCTGAGTTGAGGCCACCCAGGTCTACATGCTTTGAAGTCAGTCTAGAGTTGAAACCCTGTCTCAAACAAAGAGAAAATCTTATATATAATGAGTCTTCATAGTTTTTTTTATTTTCTTTTACGTACGTATATGAGTGTTTGGCTTGCATGTATGTCTGTGTACCTCATCAGTGTCTGGTTCCACCTGACTGTTGGATGCCCTGGAACTGGAGTCATAGATGGTGTGAGTTACAAGTATGTACTGAGACCTGTACCTGGGTCCTATAGAAGAAAGCGAGTACTCTTATCCAATGAGTTATCTCTCTAGATGGCTGTGTACACCTCTTCCTAAGACAATCTCCCCCCGCATTTTCATACCTCATCTTTCAAGACAGGGTTTCTCTATAGCCCTGGCTTTCCTGGAACTTAGTCTATAGACCAGGCTTACCTCGAACTCAGACCTGCCTTCCTCTGCCACCCACCAAGTGCTGGGATTAGAAGTGTGCCCTACCACCATCTTCTCNCCTTGCCCACCCTCTTTAAAGCAGGACCTCACTATAGCCCTGGGTGGCCAGGAACTTAATAGACATCCTTTTACTTTGTAAGGGCTAGGATATTTGAGTCCATAATTCCATTTTAATATTTTGTTCTTGTTTTGTTAAAGGAAGCGCCCTGATCAGACATGGGTTCAGTGTGATGCTTGTCTAAAATGGCGAAAATTACCAGATGGAATAGATCAGCTTCCAGAGAAATGGTATTGCTACAATAACCCTGACCCACAGTTCAGGTACTATATGTTGGTCGTGCCCTTCCTGGAAAGGCAGAAAGCACTGTTGGAGGCGTTTGGACAGGACTGCTAATGTGTTATTCTCATGTGATCTTTGTTTTGTTTTGTTTTGTTTTTTATCTAGAAATTGTGAAGTTCCAGAAGAACCTGAAGATGAGGATTTGGTACATCCCACTTACGAAAAAACCTACAAAAAGACGTGAGTGCTGTCTGAGTGTGGTGAGAAATGAGCCCCAGTCATGCCCAGCACAGGTGTGATGGGAGGGTGTAGTGAGCACAGCAGTGCTGCTTCTGGGGTAGCATGTGCTGTCGGGCCGTGTTTACTAACCTGCATTCATTGCTGTTCTAAGAATTGAGCTGTATTAGATGAGCTGTACAGAAGCATGCCTGTTATGAGCCTACGTCTTGACAAAGGTGGCTACACTAACAAGGAGAAGTTGATGACCTGGGTCCAGAGAGATGGCTCAGAGGTTAAAAAGCTCTTCTAGAGGATCCAGATTTGACTCTTAGACCCATGTGGGAGATCATAGCCACCTGGAACTCCAGTCTTAGGGTACCCAACATCCTCTTCCGGCTTTCTTGGGCAGTGTACACATGTGGAGCACAGGCATACATGCAGACAGAACATCTATACATAACAGGTGACGTCTGTCTGTAAAAGGCACTGTCCTGTGTTAGAAGCTCAAAGGAGAATTGCTTCTGACTTGGGGAGGCAGATACAATGTGGACCAGTAAGTTTTGTGAAGGAGGTCATTTCTGAAATCAATCTTTTCAGAGTGGTAAGGGTGTGTGTGTGTGTAGTCATTTGCACAGCTTAAGTAGTGTGACTAGGGGTAAACAGGAAATAGGGGTGGGATAGGGAACAGAAGGGTCACAGTGATAAACTGGACAGAGAAGGCTAAGAGCCTTTTATGTATCTTTTGTGTATGTTGCCTGTATGTTTGTATGTGTACATGGAAGACCACAGGTCAGTGTCATCTGTCTTCCTCATTTGCTCTGCTTTTGTTTTGAGAAGGGTGCTACTATGTAGCCCCGTCTTGCCTATAACTTTATAGATAGATCAGGCTGTACTCAAACTCACAGAAATCCTCCTGCCTCCACCACCCAAGTACTGGGATTAAAGGTATGCACCACTGCACCAGGCTCTCCCATCTTCTCTTTTGAGGCTGGGTTTCTAACTAGCTGGAACTCGTTTTTGAGCTTGACTGGCCAGCCATCGAATGCCAGGGATCCTTCAGGCCCCACGTTTGCAGCCCTGGAGTTAGATGTGTTGTCATGCCCAGCTTTTATGTGGATTCTAGGGCATTCAAACTTGGTTTCTCAGGTTTGCTTGGAAGGCACCACAACCCTGCCCTCTGTGGTATACTAATATTTATTTAATTTTAGCATGGTTTTGGAAGTAATGAAACCACTTAAAAGCCTTTGATATCCTTGTTTTTGGTCTGTGGTTCAGGCAGACAGTTGTTACTAAGATTTTTTTTAATTAAAGGAGAGAATGCGGGGGGATGGGTACTCCATAGTCAAATGTTCGCCACTGATCATAACGAAATTGAAAGTAAGTTAATTGTAGATATTTGAATAACTTGGTAATGAAATAGATACATCATTTGAAATTGGGATTATGAAATAAAATAATAGGGTAGATATCAAGAGGTTAATTTCTCGTCTTTGTTTTACAGCAGCAAGGAGAAATACAAGATCAGACAACTGGAAATGATCCCTCCGGTAATGAATCCTTCCATTTTATATCTGTCTTAATTTTTAGAAGCACATGGTTTAACTAATGCAGAATTCTATAAAGTTTTGAACTTTTATAACCAATTGAAAGGAGCCTGTTGAATTTACTCTTTTTGGGGGGGTACCCATTCTTGCTCTTTTCCCCAAGTCTTACTAGCCCAACAGCTTCTTTAGACGTCCAATTAATATTTAGTGGGGTGTTATCCTAGTAAGGCCACCTTTTACAAATCTTGTCAGAAACTCAGCATTGCTGAAATGAAGAGACTAATGTTTGTGAAGTGCACAACCATAAATGGGACGTGAATATCATACCCATTTCCCAAGGGTTCAGGAAATGTCAAGGAAGAGGTGGTGGGGAGACTGTGAGCCCCAGAGGGCAGGAGGAGAGGAGTGCATTCAGAGCTGTGATTCTGCACAAGGTCAGACTAGACTACAGCATCCCACCTGAAGGGGAGGGGCTGTATCACGGTCAGTGGTGCTAGGGGAGAGTCAGCTTTTTTTTCTTTTATTTCTATGTACATTGGTGTTTTCCTGCATGTGTGTCCACACGAGGGTGTCAGATCCCCTGGAACTAGAGTTACATACGGTTATGAGCTGCCATGTGGGGCTCTTAAACCTCCGAGCCATCTCTCTAGTCCCATGGAATCAGTTTTCTTTAAGAGTATGGCTTCTAGTAGGTTACCTTTGCTCTGGTGGATGGCTTCACCCATTTGTATATGGGCAGCCAGGATTGGATTTAAAAGAATCTTGTCATTAGAGCTGTATGTACAGGGAGAGGCTGATACGGAGTCATGAGGTGGAGGCCAGGTAACTTGATAAACTGTGGATAGGATGGGCAGGATGTTTTAGCTGAATGTAAATATTTCTTGGGCAGGAAGTTTTGTTCTGCCTTGGGGGTGTATATTTAATTGTAATTGCATTGCAGGGCTTTCTAGTGTAGTGTTATGGGGAGAACGGGACTGTGGGAGAATGAATAATGGGACTGACTACTTTTGGTTTGAAACTACTATTTTTACTTTCATTCCAATTTCTCAAAAGAGTATTTTTGTTTTATCTTCTAAGTCATGTGTGTATTAGGTTCACAGCGTAGCAATCTCTTTTGCCTTTGTGGGCCACTTACAGTCTGTCAAGTATGTTTGCTTTCTTCATCCCCTTTAACATTGTCACAGTCGATTTGGAGATGGCTCAGTTGCCAGGTGTATTCTGTGTAAGCATGAGGAACTGAGACTCGGGTGCCTAGCACCTAGGTGCTTGTACTGAATGTTTGTAATCCTAGTGCTTGGAAGGCTGAGACAGGTGGATTCCAGCCATTCCAGCCAGACGGGCAAGCTTCAGGTTCAGTGAAACCCTATATCAAAACATGAAGTGGAAAATGAGGGAGGAAGGCAGCCAGCATTGGCCTCTGCCCTCACAAGCTTGAATCTGCATGTGTGCACACAACCAAACATAGACATATATACAAACAATAAGATGTGAAACCATGCTACCCTTGTAGCAGGCTGGATCAGTTCACTGATTCATTCACCCATTCCTAGTTAGCAAAAGAAACACATATGGGTCTGAAGAGATGGCTTGGCAGTTAGGAGCACTGCTTGTTCTTCCAGAGGTCCTGAGTTCAATTCTCAGCCAAAGCATAGTGGCTCACAACCATCTGTAATGAGATCTGGGGCCCTCTTCTGGCGCGAAGGCATTCATGCAACCAGAGCACTGTATACATAATAAATAAATCTTAAAAAGAAAAAAGAAATCCACATACTTAGGATATGTCTCAGTATCTTCTGGGGTAAAAGCAAAACTGATTGTATGTATCTTGTGTTTGGTAACTTTTACATTAAAATAGTTCCTTTAAGATCCTTCTTTTTCCCTCCAACAGATTAATCCTGAGTTATTGTTTCCAACAAATGTTCCAAGTCAGAGCTTTTCTCCTGTGAAGGAGAGTGTTTCGAGACCACATCTTTCAGAAGTCGGGAGCTCCTTTGCAACAAGGCTTATAAGTAACCTTGTTTCACCTCAGTCTGAGCCTGAGAACAGCAGGTTAGTGGCGACTCTTCTGTAGCACTAATGCAACTCTAAGAGATTACAATTCACATCAACATGAAAAGTTTAAGGATTCTCCCTGATTCTTCAACCACATATTTAAGTTAGCTAGAAACCGTTCACTAGGAGTTGAACAATAGCACATAAGCACTCAGGAAGGGGACGATCACTAGCTCAAGCCCATGCTTACTTGTGGAGCGTTTGCGGCCAGCCTTAAGACTATTGTTTGCCGAGAGAAAACAAGATTTTACATGCACATGGGTGGGTGTGTATAATGTACTATGTGGTTTGATCAGATCTCTACCTCTTGCTGGGTTGGTGGCAGAAGCCTATAATTCCAGCTCCTGGGATAACCAAATTTACAGGGTGAGAGTTCTGGGCCTTTATACCACCCATCTCAAAGCAAGAAGCATGGGAGACCCAGGGCTGTAGTTCAGTGGTGGGAGCACCTCCCTGTTGTGCACAAGGCATAGAAATCATACCCTGTTGGTACACTTCAGTTAGCAAGTGTAGTTAGCAAGAAGCAGAACTACAGAAGCCAAAATATGACGTTTGTACATTTGGGGACTTTCCTGGACCCTGGAACTGTGGACCTGGTCTTTGATGGATGAGGTCTTTTGTTCCTGTTTTGGCAGGTGTTGGACCTGTATGCTGGGTTTAAGTTTAACATGGTGTCAGTTGTGCTAAGGTCTGGGGGCTGTTAACAGTATGTAGTATAAAAGTCACTGCCTTTATAATGACCAGTGCCCATCTTAGTTATTTATTCTGTCCTTGTTGTAAAACACCCTGACATAAACGGCCAGAGGGGGTCTAGAGAGATGGTTCAGCCAGCCAGAGCACTAGCTACCCATGCAGTAGATCAACTCTCTGTATCTCTAGTCTCGGGAATCTGGTGTCCCCTACTGGCCTCCATGGGTATAGCATTCAAACAAAACACGTAAAATAGTCAGTTTTTTTGTTTTTTGAGACAGGGTTTCTTTGTGTAACCATCCTGGCTGTTCTGGAACTTGCTCTGTAGCAGGCTGGCCTGGAACTCACAGAGGTCCACCTGCCTCCTTCTTAAACAGAAAGTACTCTTACTTCCTACGCTATCTCCCCAGCCTGAAGACTAATTTGGGAGAATCATTTTATATGAAATGGACTTGGGCCAGCAGGCTCTCTATCCTTCAGTGATGGGGTCCTAAGTGGGAGGTGGACAGCAAATGAGAAGGTGAATGAGCTAAGGAAAACTAGGGTCAGAAGATCTTGCACAAGCTATGCCTTATGTCAAGCAAGCACATAGGTCAGTACAGCATCTTATGTACAGGTTTTCCTGAAAGGGAAAGCAGGACAGCAGAAACTATCATACAATGGGAGAAAGTTAGCAGGAAGCTAGTCGAACAGTATTATACAAGGGGAACACACACAGATTGAGCACACAGCTGCCTGGACTGATGGCCATAGTCCTCTATGCAGTGGGAAGAGTTGGGTTCCCAGGATCCACAGCCCCCTAGGGCCGGGGCCCCAGGCTATTACTGGCTCTGCCGCACTCATTACTGATTTTAGACAAGGAATTTCATTCCTTTTCGATGTTTCAGGGAAAATCTTGGATCAGACTAACTCTCAAAACGAAATAATAGAGAATACTGTTTGCCTTTGATCATTGAGAAAAAGGATGGTCAAATGAAAATGTCATTGTCATTCCCTCACAGTTCCAAGAAGGGCCGTGAGCGGTTGGCATTGTTTGGGGCTTGTATTTATTATAGTGCTTGGAAACCACATGTGAAGATACTCTAAAGAGATCTCAATAGTTAGCTGGGTGTGGTGGGCCACACCTTTAATCCCTGCACTGAGGAGGCAGAGGCCAGCCTGGTATACAGAGCGAGTTCCAGGACAGCTAGGACTGTTTACACACAGAAACCCTGTCCCAAAAAACCAAAAAAGAAAAAAAGAGAGAAAGAAAGAAAACCCAAGAGAGAGATCTTAATAGTCAATTATTTCCTAGTAGGAAAAGGAGAAAGTAATGTTAGAACTGAATGGTGTGATATTGAAGAAGTCAACCTAAGTATTGGGATTTCAAGATAATTAGAGTTGTTACAATGCCTTTGTTAGCACAATGACCTCAAGGTCTCGGAAGACTGAGAATGAAGAAGTCATACCTCCCTGGGATAGATCTGAGGGTATGTAGCTGGTCCTATTTCTGCCTGTTCTGCCAAGATGTCAGGGTCCCAGCCGCACATTTCCATCACCATGGGACCTCCTGATGCCATGCTTTCCTTGCCGTGATGGACTATACCCTCAAACTGAGCCAGATGAGCCCTTCCTTCACTAAACTGCTTGTCGCAGGAAGAGTTGTCTTCTGTCATGCCCACGCCTTACAAACTCACATTTTCTATATACAATTTCTTCCAGCCTGAAACGGAGACTCAGTACTCGTTCCTCAATTCTGAATGTGAAGACACGGAGATTAAATAATCCTCCATTTGAAAATTCATCTTACAGAAACGATGATGATGAAGATGTCATCATTTTAGAAGAAAATAGTACCCCCAAACCTTCAGTAGATCACGATATTGAAGTTAAATCAGAACAGAGCCACATTGAACAAAGTGGTATTCAGGTTGAACTTGTCAGCAGTCCTGAAGCTTGTGCCCAGGCCAGTTTAACAAGCACCTCCACCTCCAGGTGTGATCAGGGCACTGCTGTCTCCACTCAGACTGAAGTCCCGGGCTTAGTTGTTAAAAAGGAAGAAAGTGTTGAAGATGAGGTGAGTGTAGCCAATGACAGAGTGACGCTGCCCTCCTGTGTAAATGCCGGAGCAGAGATTCAGGAAACCTCGGATAGGTCAGCAGATGATGCTGGCCGTCAGCTACAGGAACTGAGAAGTGAGCTGCTTTCAGTCACACAGGAAAGAGATGATTACAAGAGACAGTGTCACATGTATACTGATGAGATAAAAGTCTTACAGCAGAGGATACTAGAGATGAACGACAAATGCATGAAGAAGGAGACTTGCCACCAGGCTACTGAGACTGACGCTGTGTTCTTAGTTGAAAGCATTAATGGTAAATCTGAAAGCCCAGACCATGGAGGATCTCAGTATCAGCAAGCTTTGGAAGAGATAGAAAGGCTGAAGAAACAGTGCAGCGCTCTGCAGCAAGTGAAGACTGAATGCAGCCAGTGTTCCACTAGTGAGAGTAAAAGTGAAATGGATGAGATGGCTGTGCAGCTTGATGACGTGTTTAGACAGCTGGACAAGTGCATTGTGGAGCGGGACCAGTATAAAAGTGAGGTAAGCTGCAAACGTAGTCACCATCCAACATGTGGTAGGTTGACGCACACTCACGTAATAATAGTTGTGTTTATTGAATACCTCTTACTCCTTTGGTTTTGAGCTGAGGGGTGGGCCTCCTGGCAGAACAGAGGGATATGTAGAAGCATTTTGATAAGTTCAGATCCCCACCACCTACCTAAAAACCCAGTGGGTATGGCAGCTTATCCAGGGATTGCAAGCTCTAACGTCATCAAGAGATGCTGCCTCAGTAAATGAAAGCAGAGAGTCAGTAATCAAGGAAGACATCAGATGTCTGCCTTAGGCCTCCGCCTGCGTGGGCGTGCACACACACCAATAATCAAATAAATGTATAGATAAATGAATGCTACATATTAAACCAGGTGTGGTGGTAAATACCTGTAGTCCCAGCACTTGCGACATGGAGTCAAATATCAGGAGTTCCAGGTCTTCCTTGCTGCATGGTATGTTTGAGGCTAGCCTGTGCTCCTTGACTGAACACACACACACACACACACACACACCGCCAGTATAAAAGGGTGGAGAGTACTAGAAAACAAAATGCAATGGCTAGGTATGGTGGCATGTAAAACCAGTACACCTTTAACAGCCATGTGAGGTAGCCAGTAGTACCCTCAGTTTATGGAGGGAACCTCTGTGCAAGCAACATGATAAAGTCCAAATAAAATGACGACTCTTCAGTTCAAACACAGGCTCCTTGTATGTTGTTGCTGTACTTCTTACTGTGCAGTTGTGATCTGAGACAGCTCGGAGTCA
The DNA here is from genome assembly GCA_001685095.1 of Ellobius talpinus. NCBI lineage: Eukaryota > Metazoa > Chordata > Mammalia > Rodentia > Cricetidae > Ellobius > Ellobius talpinus. The sequence continues at coordinate 13,998 of LOJH01026695.1, forward strand.
GCCGGTGGCGCCTGTGTCTTCCAGACTCCAAGAAAGCAGAGTTTATGTTCTCCCAGGCTTATTGGTGCCTGGAAAATGCAGTTACTGAAGGGGTTTTCTTCTGAGGAAAGAGAAAAATATTAGCTATTGGGATATGAATGGTAATCTGTGTATATGCCCTGCTTCAAATTTCCAGAGTATTTTATCTTTAAGATAGGGTTTTATGTAGCCTTGGCTGTCCTGGAACTTGATGGGTAGACCAGGCTGGCCTCAAACTCAGAGATCCACTTGTCTCTGCCTTCTAAACGCTGCTATTAAAGGTGTGTGCCACTACATCCAGTGTAAAGTTAGGGTTTTAGTTTTATTTTATACTTTATGTTGTATAGGTGTTTTACTGCATTTGTGTCTGTACCTTGTGAGCGCCTGGTACCCGTGAAGGGGATAGGCTCACCTGGATGGAGACTGCAGATAGTTGTGGGATCCTCTGGAAGAGCAGCCAGTGCTCTTAACTAGTGAGCCATCTGTCCAGCCCTATATGTGCTCTGAATGATAAATTATCTTGTGTTAAATGATAAAACATAAGCAAGTTGTTTTTTTGTTGGTTTTTTTTGGGGGGGTGTTGGGTTTTTGTTTTGATTTTTTTAGAGACAGGGTTTACCTGTGTTACAGTCCTAGCTGTCCTGGAACTATCTCATGTAGACCAGGCTGGCCTCGAACTCACAGGGATTCACCTGCCTCTGCCTCC
>LOJH01026697.1:1997-18308 GCA_001685095.1 Ellobius talpinus
AGAGAGAGAGAGAGAGAGAGAGAGAGAGAGAGAGAGAGAGAGAGAGAGCTGATACCATGATGGGAAACCCATAGAAACAGCTGACCTGAGCACGCCAGTTGTGTGGCTTAGGCAGTCTGTGGTGTCACTGGCATTGGGACCAAGATTCATCCATACTGCTTAATCTGGCCTTTTGGAGCCAATTTTCTTTGGGGGAATACCTTGTTCAGCCTAGATATAAGGGGGAAGGCTTTGGTGCTGTCTCAAAGTGATGTGCCAGATTTTGTTGCCTCCTAATGGAAAGCCTTATCTCTCTTGAGGAGTGGATGGGGTGGAATGGTAGGGTGAGGGGAAGAGGAGAGGTTGTGGGAATTAGGACTGGTATAGAAAACGAGAAAAGATTTTTTTAAAGAAACATCTACTATCTTTTGTCACTCATCATGCCGGTTCTAGAAAAGCCAGTGTAACATTTCAATAAGAGGCAGGCAGAATTTGCCTTTGTACACCTGTAAAGACAGGAAGTAACTGTGCTCCCAAGGCCATCCCTCTTGAAGGAAATGTATGGAAATTAGAAATATACAACATCTTAAAAGAAACTGCCCATTTTGGAGAATCTAGCTGAATTTCCTTCTATTTAATATGAAAATATGAAGGGCAGGGCAGCAAAGGGTTAGGCTTGAAGTACACAGTGAATTAAATGTGCTTGCTGCCTGCAAAGTCACCACAATGATGCTCCTGCTGCCTCTTGCCTTGACATAAACACTTCATGGTCTCCAATTAGATTAATTACTCATGTGGTAAAAATCCATCTGGGGTAATAAACCTAGCTGAGTTCACAGACATGACAAATCTGAGAACGTCTTGAATGCAAACAAAGGCAGGATACAGGTGTAGTCTCACCATTTTTTTATTTTAGAATTTTATTCTTAGTAATTTGGGACTCCTAAAAGTATACAATGGTCTTGGGAAACTAACAAAATACAGCTGTGCTGCTAACTGATTGTAATAATGTCTTCGAGGATGACTGTGACTATTCACACAATGTTACAGACAACAGAAGGAAGCTCAAATTCTCTGTGAGATTTGAAAGATGGGCAAAACACTACAAATTACCTCTCACCCCAGATGTTGCCATGTACGGCAGATTTCATTCTGGCCAGAAAGTGGCCACAGATGTAAAGATACCCAAGGTGTCCTTCCAAGGACAGCCTCTCTATCCCACCAACCAGTCTGGAAAACAATGAAACTCAAATTTTTACCAGAACTTGCTGTGTGTGATACAAAAATAAAGCTTACGTTCCTAACTCCTCTAAAAGAAAAATAATGTTTTAGTTCACAAGGCCTCCTATCTAAAATAGAGATTTTTCTGAGAAATGTGCTCAGTATATCTTGGTAATTTCAAAGCACAGATCCACTAGGGAAGTTAGACTGGAAGTCACTTTTTCTTGACTTGAGAATTTTATAAGACATTCTGGTGGTGTAAGCGCTCATGTATTCGCCTATTCATGAGTGAGTTTCCGTGAGTGTCCCCGCTAGTTCTGCAGCCCTTTGACTGACCCCCTTCCTTGATGCTGGGGTCAAACATTCATATGGGTGCTTGCCTGACTATTTTAGCATTCTTCCACCTTCCAATACTGCCCTCTCTGCATCTCCTTCTACATCACCTCCAGAGAGGAATCGAGTGGGTGGGGTGCATAAGAGGGGATTTCTAAGGCGCTGTGTCTTAGAATCCAAATCAGGAAACTAAGAGAGCTGGAGACCTGTGAACACACATGCTTTTCTCTGACAAAAACTGGTAGACCTTTCCCTTCTCTTCAGCAAAAGAAAAATGTAAGATCTTTTAAAGGAAAATATTTTTGGCTAAAAACATTACACACACAATGAATCTGAAATTAGTTTGAATAATCAGACAGATTCCTTGATTTCAATATTATAAATTTGGTCTAAGTTAAGAAAAGACTAGTTTCTAAAAAATTTTTCAAGTATTTTTCAAGTAATCCTATATTTATCTCTCGATCCATCAACTATTTATTAACAGTTGTTGTCTGCCAGGGAGTTAGTCTAGGCCCTAGGGCAACAGCAGTGAAACAAGGGATGTGCAGTTAGGATGTTCATATCTCTAACAGTCAGAGAGTTAGGATGCTCACATCTCTAACAGTCAGAGAGTTAGGATGCTCACATCTCTAACAGTCAGAGGGTTGTTTAGGTACACCTGCAATCTCAACCATAAAGGAGATAAGATCGCATGTTGTCACACACAGTATGAAGAAAACAGCAGGTGACAGGATAAGAAGACTGAGGGACTGAGGAGACAGGTCTGCAGAGGCTTTAGTGAGGAGATGCTAGGGCTGACACCTACATGGACTGAGGGGACAGGTCTGCAGAGGCTTTAGTGAGGAGAAGCTAGGGCTGACACCTACATGGCAACAAGGGACTAGCAAGGAAAGGACACAAGGAGAAAAATGGGAAGCTGACCTATCACGAGGTGTTAGCAGTTTGGGGGGGGGCACCTGACACAGAAAGACAGCCAAGCATTTGGAACTGAAAGTTGTGGGTAGAGAGCTAAGAGGAGATCAATGGCTCCATCTATAGCTGAGAAAACCAAGCATGAATTTTTCACAAAAATAGGGACTCCTTTAGAGGTCTTTAAGGAGGAGAGGCACTCTGGCCTAAGTTGTACATTTAGAATATCATTTTGGATATGGCATGGAGAATGTTATTAAATAGGATAAGTGTAAAGTAAAAGGATTTAGAATAAACACTTGACTGTATTCTTCCATACTTCAGCCTGTGAACCACAGTCTTAGGTAATGGCGGGGGTCAGTGATGTCTAGCTGCATCCTGGAGACCAGAGTGAGGATGAACAAAAGAAAAGAATTGGATTAATACTCCATTTATGTAAATGTACCACATTTACTTTATTCATTTCTCAGTTGGGATAGAACTAGAAAAGAAGAATCCTAGGTGAGGTAGCCCAGATCGAGATAGACAAACATGGCATGTACTCACTCATAAGTGGATATTAGCTGTAAAATAAAGAATAACTATGTGACAATCCACAGACCCAGAGAGACTAGGTAACAAGGAGGGGTCATGGGGGACACCCAGATCTCCCTGGGAAGGGGAAATAGAAGAGATTTTGTGAATGACCTGAGAGTGGGTAGGGATGGGAACATAAGCGATCAGGTTGGGGAGGGGCAGAGGGAGAAAGTACTGAAAGAAACTACTAGAAAGGGGGCACATTTGGGGGCCATAAAAAAACCTGGCACAAGGGAATCTTCCGGGAATCTACAAGGATGACCCCAGGTAAGACTCCTAGCAACAGTGGATATAGTAGCCTGAACAAGCCATCTCCTGCAACCATACTGGACCTAGTCCAGTTGTCATCAGAGAGGTTTCATCCAGCAACTGATGGAAACAGATGCAGACCCACGGCCAAAGTTCGGGGAAGTTCCTAAAGAAGAGGTGGGGAAAGGACTGTGGAAGCCAGAAGGGTCAAGGACACCACACACACATATATACACAAGTACACACAAAACAAACAAACAAACAAAAAACCTTACAGGATCAACTAACCTGGTTAAGTCTCACAGAGACTTAATCAACAACCAGGGAACCTGCATTGAACTGACCTAGGCATTCTACATGTAGGTAACAATTGTGTAGCTTGGTCCTCTTGTGGGATTTTTAAAAGTGGGAACAAGAGCTGTCTCTGACTCTTTTACAGGTTTTTGGAACCCTACTCTTGATACTGGGTTGCCTTGCCCAGCCTTAATGCATGGGGAGGTACTTAGTCTTAACTGTAACTTGATATGCCATGTTCTGTTGATACTCATGGGAGATCTATCCTTTCCTAAACAGAAACAGAGGAGGAATGGATTGTAGGACTTGGAGGAGAGGAGTGCAGGAGGGACTTGGAGGAGAGGAAGGAAGGTAAACCACAGCTGGATTGTAAAATTCATTCATTCATTCATTCATTCATTCATTCATTTAAAAGAGAAAAAAAGGAAGGAAGGATAAAAGCCTGATTGCTTTGTTCCCATTCCCACCTGCACTCAGTCCACTCACAAAATCTCTTCTATTTCCCTTTCCAGGGGGAGACCTAGGTGTCCCCTCATGATCCCTCCCTGTTACCTAGTCTCTCTGGATCTGTGGGATTGTTCCAGAGTGGCAGGTATTCTGCACACCTCACACAAGCTGTGCTCCCACCCCTATCATGTTTGATAGCTTGGACAAGTAACTCTTCCTAGTTTCTTGATGTATTTGTAATACATGACAATTATAATATACCCTTTACATGGTTATTGTGGCTATTTATAAGAGAGGGTGGTTTTAAAGGAATGTGGTATACATGACAAAACATTATGACTCCTGACAGTACAGTGCCAGTTGGTGAACTTGATCAGGAAATGCTTTCAGAGCCATGCTGACTACTTGCAAAATTTTCTCTAAGAATAGGAAAATAAATAAATAACCTGACAATAGACCTAGTTAGCATCCCAATCATATTTCTGAAAGGATCATATTTTCAGCTGTCAACATTGTGAGAAAGGTTGCTCAAAATGAGCTAATTTTGAGAATTGTCTACCATCACACTATGCTACAAAATTAGCAGGGTAAGGCACTGCTGCCATCTCCAACTTTTCCTTTTCATTTGACAGAAGAGGCTGAGCTAGAGAACACAGGAGACACAATACAGCAAATGAGCCGCGAGCTCCTTTTCAATAGGTGTCAGGTGGAGTGTCCCTGCTAGTGGCATGCTCGGCATTTGCTGTCTCACCTGAGTTCACTTGTAGGAATCAAGATGCTATGTATGCCCACGGCGACATTTAGGCTACACATTTGCATACCCGTGCTTCCCTAACCGCTCAGCGTACTCTCAAGGAAGAATGAAAAGGCAAGAAATTTTTTTTCACACTCCCAGAGGAAGGCAGCAGACACTGAAAGATGATATCTATGAATAAGGTACCCAGATTCTCATCAGATTCACTGACTCAAATGTGGGCAGTTCAAGAGCTATTCGACAAGAATCTCTAACAGGACTTAATTTTTCCTTTCAGGTACCCTTGTCCTTAATCAGCTCTTTAGAACATGTCTTTCATATGGATCAGTTAGATGGCTTAGCAGACAAAGGCACTTGCCACTAAGTCTTTTTGTGTGCTTTCTATCCCTAGTCTCCACATGGTGGAAGGAAAGAACCCACTCCTATAAGGTGTCCTCTGACTCCCAAACATATGTTTTGGCATACACGTGATTTCCCACATAAATACATTTTAAAATATCTTTTTGATGAGAGGGAGACACACCTCATTCAAATTTCCCCTTTCTTTTTTCTGAATTAGTGATCAAATAAACTATCATCTCCATCACTGTCTTAGGATTTTGTTTGTGAAGAATTCAAACTAGACTGTCATGTACAGTCACTGGCCATGCAAGGCTATGCAGGCAGTGGTCACAGGGACTCCTGTGCACAGTACAGCCTGTTCTGATGCATCTCCTTCCTGATGATTGATTCCCTAATGAAGAAAATAGAAAAAATAGAGGAGAGGTTGGATGGAGGAGGCTTGAGCTTAAAGGAAACCAAAAGTGAAAATCATATTCTTGAGGGTAGCACGATACTTAACAAATAAACGTACAGTCACACAATAAACACTTTCCAGAAGTATACAAAGGTGTACAAAATGCCTGTGACATTAATTGTTATCTGACTGTCATTTTGACAGAATTTAGTTAAAAGCTGAACATGTTGAGGCAGGCACTGGCACAAAACACCAACCTAGTCAGATGTACATCTTGATTTACTGCAGATGGGCACTGAGTCATTTGCCAACTGAAATGTTCCCAGTGGGATTTTACAAAATATATCTGTTCTCCAACAATATCTGCCTTCAGTCCAAAGTGGAATAACATAGGTAATGAGACAAATCATTTGTGAGCACATATGCACGTACACGCACATACATCAAGGTTAATAGTGGTGCTTCAGTCCCATTAAATTGCATTTTATTCAGTGTCCAAATTGTTATTATGTTGCTAGAGACTCATACATTTAACCATTTAAGTACTCATTTGTAAATATGAGCTTTATGAGGAAAATACAAGGCAGTGATTACAAAGTCACTGTAGATTCTCAGTTCTCACTCAACGCTTCATTTTTCCTCCAGTATTAAATTAAGTCCAGTTCCTTTCTGTTCTTGTAATAAATTTGTGTACATTTTTTTCATATCTGCTGAAATTCACTTGAGACACAAACGCGTAAAAGCACTCATTGGTCAAACTCCACTGTTGTTAATGCCGAGCACATTTTATAAAGTAACTTAAGTACCAGAGAATTGTTTTATATAGAAAAGCATTCATCAAAGGACTTGTTACATATGTATGTGCTTCTGGGTGCCATGGGGAAGTTCTTTGTGACTCCTCTTTGAAATCATAGAGGATTTCTCCTCATGACAAATGTTCAGAAGATTTTACTTCTAAGTCTTGTCATGCCTGGCTTTTATTCTGTCAAGCACGATGTGTTTCCCTTCAATAATTAGGAGGCCTTTTTCCATCAGATCATAGGTGTTGATAAGTAAACACCATAAGCAAAGAGGAACATATAAATACTTTTAATATATAAAAACATAACCGAAGAAGTAGTGAACTTCTACTAATTCCACTCTGGAATAGCCTGCTGGGGTATAATCTAATAAATTCTGTTCTTTGTATATAGTCTTGCCAAGATAAAGGATGTGTCTACCTGGCTGTGGTCACCCAATGCAAGGAGAGTTTGGGTTTTGGTCAAAGCACAGCAGCTTCAGAGGATCCTGAGGAAACCCTTAGGGATAATTACCTCTGCCTTCCTACTGCTGATGCTTCATTACTTACTGCCCTACTCCCTACTCATCGGTACTTATTAATATTCAGCTTCTCGGCCAAGCGCTCCTTTGAAAGCAATGCACAGGTCCTTGGCAGGCCTTCTAGGATAAGAAGGCAACCCTCATATGGATGCCTAATGGAAGCAAGAACATAATGACCTCACTTTCCATCCTTGGGAGTTCCTTCATCTGCAAAGCACTGTAGCCGATCCCTTAGAGAGGACAATTCCCTTTGCTTACACACTAAATAAGAAGTGCTTACCAAGTCTCTGTCTTTCTAACTCTAGGCCCTAGGTTGAGCTCAGGGGCTTATTTGTAACAGGTCACTGATCGTTTTTAATTGAAATGAAATCTTCATTTGGAATTTCAACCTTTTTAGTATTTTTTGAGTCGGCAGTTGAGTTACAACCATTTTCAGGAGCGATGTTGCCTTTCTTTATCACGCTCTTTCATTTCTGTGTTTCAGTTTGTGTGTCTGTAGGTTTGGGTATCCTTTCTGGGTTTGGGCCTGGGGAAGACTTCTTATTGAATAGCCTGCTCTGGAAGCTCAACCCACAGTAGTACTACCTAACAAGGAGCAAACTAAACGCAGTAGCAGAAACATTAAACTCTACAAGATCATAGAAATATGCTTAAAATGAAACACAGCTCACTGATGCTATATCACCAATGATGATGAGATTGAAAATAACAAAAAAACTAATGCAGAATGTGTTATGAGGTTAAAAATGTTTAGGGTCTAAGTTAAAAATATATGAAAATAGTAAATAAATGAGATATAGGAAGGAGACAGGGAAGGCGGAATAGAAGAGGATTAAATAATTAAAAGAGAGAAAGAAGAGTAGAGAAGAATGTGAGGCAGGGGAAAACGAAAGAACAATAGATTGAAAAATAGAAACAAAAAGGGATGGATTTCTTAATAAAGAACAAGCTCCAGAGCAAAATTAGATAAATGGAATGAAGAGAATTTTAAAAATATAAACAAGAGTATTAAAGAAAAAAATCCCAACACGGTAAATCAAAACACTACTGAACATAGAGAGTGGCAGAAACACAGCGAGCAATAAAGGAAAATGCAGTTAGATAAAAGAACAAAAGGTTGCAAAAATGGGAGTCTGTGCAGAAGACTGGATGAATATATGAGGGCAATAACAAATAAAACCTTTTAAAATTGAAAATATAATAAAGTAAAACTCCTACTAAACATATAAAGAAAAGAGGCACCAGAAGAGAAGGGAAAAATTTAATGAAGCATTGTGACTTCTTCCTGGGACCTCAAAATTTGCACTCTGCCGGTTGTATGTACGGAATGCAGGGACAGTGAGTTGAAGTCGTTGACTCTTGTCTTCTCTGTAGCCTAAGCCTTTGCAGAGGCTGGACTGCACAACTGTGTGCTGTCTTGTCTTCTCTGTAACCGAAGCCTTTGCAGAGGCTGGATTGCACAACTGTGTGCTGTCTGTCAGAGCTGTCGTCAACTTCAGTAGTTTCCTTTCTTGCATAGCAGGAGGCTCTGCTGACCACACGGCTTTTTGTGGGCTTGGCAGGCCCTCTCAACCTCCAGAGACTCCCTAGACTACCCTCCCTGGAAAGAAGGCTTTAGTTAGAGATATTAGCTTCAGGGTTGGGGTGTATGAACCACAACCACAGTGCTGAGATAGCTACAGGAAGAAATCAGGGCCTTCTTCACACTTTTTTGTGGCCTCCAGAGTGTTACTCACTCACCGAGCTGAGAGTGTCATGCAAACCCCTAGACCTCCACTGTTCTCAGGATTCACAGCAGTGAACACAAACATGTGACCCAAAAGTTTATCTACCCACTAGTCTCAGGCTCAAAGCTATGGAAAGCCATGTTTACTCTCAGTGAAGGAGATCTGCTCCAGATCACTGAAATATGTCTATCTCTGCTTATTCATTCCCCAGCCTGAGCCATGTGCACTCTTTAACTTGTCTGTGTTAAGCCTCCCACTGCTAGTGTTAGCCCTCCACGGCTGCCTCACTGGGCCTGCCCTCACCCTAGGGCTGAGCCTACCGACTTATAGATGATCCTTGCTCATCAAAGCGATCAGGACAGCTTAGCTTATAATACATTCCACCTCAGATGGTGCCATGGTGCCTGCTGCTGTCCTCCGAGTCATATAGACCGACAGCATGGGATTTCTGTCTATAGCCGACCAGAGGAATCAGGAAGCAGCTGCATCTGAGGCTGCTGACGGCTGGCTGTGGGTTTTTGCTGAGGGTCAACTGCCTGCCTATTTATTGCCAGGCTTCCCTTTAGAAAGAAACTTGTACCCCTCCCAGGGCTGCGGCTGTGTGGCTTACATCTAACCTATTTTCTGATGGATGTTTTCCCTCCCCTAACTTTTCTCAGATGCTCCCTCCTACTTTCCTACCCACCCAACTTCACACCTTTATTTCTCCTTCTCTTTAGAAAACAAATAAGAAAAGGGAAAACAAATCAGAACTTTTTTAAGGGGGGAAAAAGCCTAAGAAACAGAGACACAGATACACACACACAGACACACACACAAACCCATAAAAACACAAAATTGAAAATCATAACATTCAAGCAAAAGACCAGTAAGACGAGAAGGAAAAAAAAACCTCTCAAACAAAGAAATATGAGAGAAGAAATCTACAGAAATACCGTTGAGTTCACTTTGTATTGGTCATCTGCTGCTGTGCACAGAGCCTACCCTTAAATGTGGCTCATATACCTAATGGGATTTCATGGGATAAAACCAATTTTTCCTTTGTAAGCAGTTGGTGAGTTCCCACCTAAACAAAATATCAAGTACTAAGTAGAGAAAGTTATTTTCATATGTAAGTCTAGTTTTATATCAATTGATAGAAAAGGAGAATGGATTAAAACATGTAACATGATAAAATTAAATAAAGTGAAAATACATTATGTATTTATGTTTGAATATCTCATCTAAAATGTATAAAGTTCCCTGTACCTGAAATGAAACTTAATCCAAATGAAAATTCCAGTACCCACGATCTGGAGGGCTGTCCCAGTCCTTCACCTGGTCTCTACAGCTGGATCTCCCTGCTGATTGGTCATGTATGAAATTCTCAAAATAAAGATAACAAGAAGAAACATTATGACTTTCAAAAAATTAACTTACATTTTCCTAGCAAGAAATCTACCTGAAGAACCAATTTTTCTGAAGCCTACCCTGTATAGGTAATGTCCAAAAATTAAAAATGAGAACTATCAGTATGGTAGGTACCAGAGTTAATAAAAATGCATGTGCTCGTCTCTTCTTCCTTTACTCTAATCCTAATTACATCCAAGCATTAAATGGCTCTATGCCTAAGGGAAATCCAGCCTTCCACAGACCCAAGACACAAACCTTGATTAGTATTAGTGACTGTGCATTGAATTCCCAGTTTTACTGACTGTTCAAGAAGGGCCAGAAGATACAGTGTAGCTTATGTCCATAATAAGGCATTTATGGAAAACTTCTGAGAATTTTTTTTACTCTTTGAAAAGGACAGAAAACTAAGCCACTTTTTCTCAAATTGAATATATTATTAACATAGCAGTCATTTTTTTAACATGTGCTTACAGACTCACACACTTGGAATGCCCTGGGGGAGAAAATGACTAACTATGCCTAAGGGGAAAATGAAAAAATAAATAATTCCTGCAGGTTTTCTTTATTGTAGGCGATTATGCCAACACCACTTACAAAGCTATTGCCAAATCAGTCCAAGGAAGCAAAGTTTGAAAAAAAATCTTGGGGAGAACTCAACAGTGGTGTAGCAGAGTTCTCCTTACAAGAAAGCTGACATAATGTGGACTTTTGCTGTGATTCTTGTGTGTGCAAAATATGGAGACAGGCTTATTGATGGGCAGAAAGAAAGAGAAGGTGGGGAAGGTGTGAGGCGAGCCAGAAACTGCTCTGGTTCTTCATAGCTCTGCCGAGAGATGGGCTTGTGGGTGTGGTCAGCACATCTGGAACATGAAGTGACAAACGTGGAGACAAAGTCCACACACTCAGAAAGGCAGAGAAGAGGGTGAGAGTTGATTATTGTTGCTGACTCTTCAGACCATGGAAAGTCTCGTCCCTGAATTTCTTCTTAGTGAGATAATACACCTCTGAGTTTTTCTCTCTCCTACTTGCAGTCTCAAGCTACTAGGGATGATTTTTCAGGGTGCACATGTTCTCACATAGCATTTCTCTGGGTTACTAGTCCCTTGTTTCAACCTCTTGGCCAAATGCTTCTCACAGCTTTTTTTATGAAGATGCCAAAATGCGAGTTGAATGAATACAATTAGGTACAAACCCATCAAGTTATAAGTGCAGGTTTGGGCAGCAAAGTGGGGGAGGGAAAAGGGAAAGAGCATTGACACTAGCAAACCACGCTTCCATTACATTATTCTCTCCATATACCTACCACACAAGGCTAATGGAGAATTATAATTGAGTAGCTCAGAGTATTTACCCAAAGGCTACCATATCACTCTAACTGTGGCTTATCCCACTGGGATTTGAAAGAGAAGAGGGCCAAGCCTGACCCAATGATCATTGTTTTCTGACCTCTGCAATAGTCCACAAGGGAAAGGAAGCAGTCAAATGAAAAGCATGCACAGGGCCTGCCCGACGGGATCCCAGTTCTTAGAGAAGTGCACACAAGCCCACATCCATAACTCCCAAGCTACCTTCAATTGATAACTGCTTGCAAATGAAAAAAAAAGTTTTCTCTAACAGAGTCTCACTGGGTATACAAATTGCTCTTAAGTACAGGTCTTAGGCCCACAGTAAATGGCCAACACAAAATGAACTCAGTGACATTTTTTGATGCTCCTTTGTCTCATGATGCTTTGCCAGCGCTCTCCCCCCCACTTTTATAGGTCCTTTGCATTTACATAGTAGTTTCCAGTCCTGTGTTTTTATGGGATATCTCTCAGTGTGATAGTTTGTGTTTCTACATTGCTATGTGCTTCCTGAGCTTTCTCTTTGGCTCTTTCTCTTCTGTATTTTGTTTGTTTTGTTACTGTGTTTTTTCCTATTCGGGCTTGTTTCTTTTTATTTTATTATTATTTTTTAGATGCCTGTTTGCTTCATAATGAGAAAAAAAGAAAGGGTATGGATTTGGATGGGTGGGGAAGTGGGGAGGATCTTGGGGGAGATGGAAAAGGGGAAACCATAATCAGAATATACTGTACAAAATAATATCTATTTTCAAATAAAAAGAAGAAAGTGTGTCTTAAAAAGAGTCAGCCTGATAAGGATGATGGGAAAAGAGAACAGGTGAGGGACCATCAGCACTTCAGGTGGCTGAACACACAGGATAGAACAGGTGAGCAAAGAAGCTAAAGTCACAGGCAGGAGCTACGGGACATGTTCTCTATGCCGTGTTAGAAACTACCGGTCAGGTGATGGTGGTGCATGCATTTAATCCCAGCACTCAGGGAAACAGAAGCAGGTGGGTCTCTGCGAGTTCAAGGCCAACCTGGTCTACAGAGTGAGTTCCAGGACATCCAGAGATACACAGAGAAACCCTGTCTCAGAACAAACAAACAAAAATATCCAAAAATCAAAAAAAGGAAGAAAGAAAAGAAAGAAACTACAGATTTCATTCTGTAAGGGTAGTGGTGTTTACTAAAGGTCAGGTTTTAGGTCTTTACTTTGTACTTTATGAAATCTAGCAGTGGCACTTCTCATCCCCAATCCCAGCACCAAGACAGGAGAATTGTGAATTTGAGGCCAGCCTTGGCTATAGAATGAGCATAGCTTCTAGCTTCCTCAAAAGACTCATTCTGAGGATACTTACTTAATAAGCATCCCCTCTCCAGGCCATGGTGAATGGAATAACTGTTCCTTTAAAGGTCATGGAAAACAATAGTGGATTAAAATGAACTTCTTTAATTCAGAATACTCAAATCTCACAGAGGCTCAGCCGGGCTACATGTGAAAAGTGCTACACATTCTGGGATGGTGTATATACTGGATCATTAAGTGATGGTTTTCTAAATATGTTCTCTGCCTTTGCTATCATAACATAAAATAAAGAAAATAAACTATTGAAGCTCATGATCCCATAATGTGCAGTATAAACTACTGTCCCCAGGGTTTGATAGTCTGTTAGCATATTTTCCCATAAGGCACTAACACATGGTTAATGTATTAATTAGTGGTGGTTTTCGTATCTCCTCTCCATTGCCATTGGCCCTCTCCTCTTTATTTCACATTTTTTGTCATAAGGAAACAATATGAGTTATGAATTGGTACAGTGTAAATTATTCCAAAAGCCAACATTGGGTTGCCTTATAGTCAAGATGCCACCTGACATAGCAGATTTTTCTTTACTGTGTGAGATTAGCTGGGGAATTAAAAAAGAAAGACGTGGAAGGAAGTAGGATTTAGAAAGAGTATAAAATAGACTTTTCTGTATCATATAAGATCCAGCAGAGTCACAACTAGATTGGGAAAATGTGGGAAATATCAGGGTTGGAGCCATCTGCTGACTTTCTTTTCTCCTGCATTGCACTCAGTGTTTATTGTACTCCAAGTCATGCCACATATTTGATCGCCACCGTCAGGGCAGAGGGTTTGTCATTGTTTTCATCAGCATCCTGACATCAGCCTTACTGAATTTGCTGTCCTTAGAAATCAATTTTGGGAGGTAAATGTTCCTGTGCCCATCTCCCTCACACCCTGGGAATTTGATCAGGAAAAGAATAGATTAAGGTCAGACTTGGTGACCACAAGCTGGGCTCTGAGTCTGACCACTCATCAATATTAAAAAGAAAGATAACTCTATGTGGGAAAATGAATTTCTTTACAGGTTCCTTCAATTCTATGGCTGTCTTGCCCATATCAATGTTAGTATTCATAGAAAGATAAAAGAAAACTAGGCAATGTGCACATGCAGATTTACTCGAGTACCCTAGTTACCTGCACTGAGGAATTATCTTTCATGGGGGAGATGAGCCTTTGCTTTGGTGCTAGAACTCTTAGGTTTACCATTTTCACTCCCAGCATGGAGTTTTCTGTTGGAATCCTAATTCCCAGAGAATTTACATGGTTATCAGCATGGATCCAGTGTCTGGGTTCTTACTAAATAAGAGCCCAGCAGGAAAAGTCGGAGAACATGGCAGGAACTTCAAGTTGGTGTCAATACATGATTTATTTGACTACTTCACTTACCTCTGTTTGGAAATGCAAATGATTTTCAAATTTATTTTTAGTACTTTAGCATCCAACTGTCCTAATTAACATACCTTTGTGCCATTAAAGATGCAGAATAGGGCTTAGCATCTCTCTGAATTCTATAACCAAAAATAGACAGGCTGATATGACAAAACACAGTAAAATGTTGCTGGTCACAGGCAGGCATATGGCATTACAGGATGGTGAAATTCAGAGTAGACAAGCCTGGTCAAGGATCTTAGCTTTTTCAGTCACTCATTGTATAACCTTATCCACCACACGGTTCTTCTCTATGCCTCATTTGCCTGCCTGTGGTATGCAAATAATGTTTGGGATACAGTGAGAAATGGACAATAATAATAGGAAGATTCCATCGCCCCTTTCTAAATGAGTGCTTAATAAGCAACATTGACCCACGTTATTGTTAACATTGAGAACTTTCATTGTCTGGGAACTGAATATATTCAAATTATAACCAGCAAAAAAGTATAAACATATTATATTTCCCAATTTAACCTTTAAATTCTTGGGGAAATAAGATAATTGTGTGTATTGTCCGTACTACTACGTGTACTATGGTACTACGCCTGCAGTGTGGAGCCTGCACTACAGGACCATTGCCGAGCCGGGCAAAGGCCTGGAGATTTAAACACACAAAGATACACAGACAGAGACACAAGTCATCCTTGAAACAGGAATGCCCCCAATATTGTGTACCAGAGCCACTTATATATGGATCCTTAACTGATAGCCATGCCCCAGCCAAACCCACCAGAAACCACTCCCCTGCCATCAGGAACTCCTGAAGGTCTCATGCTCAAGGTAGCTACAAACACAGGAAAACCAAGTTGTTTTGCTCAGAGCAGCTGCAAGCATAACAAGTTGTTTACAGGGAATTCAGGGTCTGGGTCCACTGCCCCCAACAATTTTGTGTGTGTGTGTGTGTGTGTGCGTGTGCACGCATGTGTGCGTGTTACATGCATGAGCTGCATGTGTGTGCACATAGAAGGCAGAGGTTTAAAACAGTTGTTATCCTTTGTCACTCTTCACCTAATTTTCAAGGCAGGATCTTTCTTGCACTAAATCTGATGCTGGGCTGGCTGGCCAACAAGTCCCAAGGATATTTCCTGTCCCTCGCCATCCAGTGCTGGGACTACAGTCATAAACCACACCACATGGCTTCTTTCACAGGTTCCAGAGATTTGAACCCATATCCTCATGCTCATATAGCAAGCACTTAGCTGTGTTATTTTCTTTTCCTCTTTCTGTCATTAGATGCTCGGACAAAAGCAACATACGAGAGAGATTTATTCTACCTCACAGCTCCAGAATTTATCATAGTTGAGAAGTCAATGTGGCAGGACCTTGAGGCAGATCATATCCCAGTCACAAATAAGGAGAGAGGGAAAGAAATGCATGTGTACTGCTAAGTTACCTGTCTCCACTTGTACAGTCCAGGGTTCCAGTCAGGAAATGGTTCTACCCACAGTGATCAGGTCTTCTCACTTCTACTAAATCTATCAAGATAATCCCCATAGGTGTGTCTAAAGACCCACCTCATGGGTGATTCTAGATTTGGTCAAGATGACAAGTGAATTATCCTACCAACTGAGTCATCTCCTTGATGCCAAGATCAGATTTTTATATATAAAATAAGGTATGGTATACAGTTTAACAGATGAGCCTAGAAACATCTATTTAAACACCTACCTGTGTATTCAATATACTTCAAAGGTAATGTTAATATTATAAGAACAAATGACCAGATATATAGGAGCTTCATTGAAAGCACAAAATTAGAATTTTAAATTGTGTTATCAAGAGTGGTTTTTTAATGTAAAAATAAGAAAATGGTAGCTCTTTGAAACCACTCAAACTTTTTTCAGTAAGGCTATGAGATGCTTCAGCTTTTTCTCCTAGTAGAGTGAGAAAAAGACTTTCAAAGCAATTCAGAAATAGTACAGGGTTGAGAGAAGCAGGAAATGGGCTACACTATAGGTAGCAGTGTGGAATCACTGAGGGAGAAAAAAAAGGCTGGGTAAGCTCACGAGAAGCTCAAGGATTTTCAGGGCATCAGTTTAGGTGGTAAAGAAGGTAGACTGAGCTACCCCTTCCCAGCTTGCATTCAGGCACCTCCTCCCTTCCCTTCTTCGGGGGCCATTGATCCCCCAGCTCAGCCTGTTTGGGCATTGGGTCCAGGCAGTGAGTTCATCCAGGCAACGGGAGTCCCTTTGTTTCTATAGCCTGCCAGCAGCAGTAAGGTCCCTTGGCCTGCAAGGGGCCCTGATCCTCTACCAGAAGATCCACTGGAG
>LOJH01026698.1:5016-18308 GCA_001685095.1 Ellobius talpinus
ACACACACACACACACACACACACACACACACACACACACACACACACCTTTGCCAAAATGTTCAGATTTTCTGCCTTGTTAATCCATAAATAATACAGAATAGCAACCATTGGTGCACTACTTGTGTGTACTGGTGATTTAAAGTATACAGGGGGTGTGCACAAATTTTGTGCAAACATGCATCTCTTGTAAAGGACTGAAGCCCCTGAGGAGTTCATCTCTAAGAGAAGGTTCTGGAACCATCTCCACAAACATGAAGGAGGTAGGTTCAGGGAAAGTGAGCAGCAGAGGACGGCATAGCTAGCTCAGGAATTTCTCACTAATGAGCTGAGAAACACAGTTTGAAAGCAATGATACTCACTGCCAGAACAGGAGGTTCCAGGCAGCAAGCAGGGAGAAACCCAAGCCTACCTTGCAAATGTGCCGTCTGCTGATGACAGGAGCATCCATTCAGTGATGCCTGTCAAAAGTATGATGCTCGGGCTGTTGCCACACAAACATCTTACAGGGGTCCAACAAGCCCTGCAGATCTCCTAGGAGTCTAACACTTCTGACTCTGACATACAGCCACCACCAGGGCATCTATCTTAAGCATCCCTAGGAGTGTCTCAATTCCTCAAGTAACAAAGAGTATAAACTGCCCAGGCTTGAGCTTCTGCCTCTAGGTGATACTATTTGGAAATAACAGCAAGTGGCTTTGAGAATTGAGACAGTCACCAAGGTGCAGTTGTGGTTGCAGTGGGCTTTGGCAGTGAATTGGTTAATGTTAGGGAGTAAGCAGTGATAATTAGGCTGTCCCCCTGTGGATAAGTGGGACTGTGCTTGGTGACACTGGATGTTGCTGTCTCTCTAGCAGTAGAATCACCAAGGTCAGGATGCCTTTTGCAAAAGCTGAAGGGACAGAAGAAAGAAAATGCAGAGAGAGGAGGAGAAAGAAAAGGAGAAGGCATTGCCTAGGTCCTTCTTCAAGGGACTTTGAGGGAAAGCTTTTGAACTCTAATAGAACAAGCTGAGCACTTGAGCAATTCTGCAGTGATACTGGCATTAGGGGGATAGGGGTTTGCATGTGGAATCCTGGGAGAAAAGCAAAAGATCTGCATACATTTGGGAAAAAACCAATAGATTAAACCTGATAAAAGTGATTTTAGCTAAACATCAAATATCATTTTCAATCATCTGCTATTTCTGATGGTTGAACAAAAAAGCAGGAAAGTATTACTCACTGTGGTCCTGAACCTGAACTTCACTTTTTCATGCACTGTGGGTGACAGTGAGCCAGGTAAATCCCTTCAGAAAGCTGTGCTCCCACGTCCCTGCATTTAGAAATGCCTTTTCCAAAATCTACCCTAAAGAAATCATCATACATCGGGACAAGCTTTTTGGGGGGCGAAAATAGCCAAATACTGGGCTGCATCTACTAGAAAAGAAAAAAAGATGCTAAAAAATTTTAAAATCGGTTTGATAATTTTTTTAAAATCCATCTGTGAGATCATTTGACATTTTAAAAGGCTGGTCACAAAGTTTATTAATGCAAAATAAAGAAAGGTTTATAGTCAAAGCCTGTGGGGGGGGAAGAGGCATGCATATAAAACCACACATACCTAACAGTATCAATGTACTGAAAATACAAGTAAAATAGGCTTCATTTCCAGAATGCTGACACAAACAGGGGTGAGATTACTGTTTTCAACTCATCTCTGTGTTTCTGAAAAGTCCTATGATAGATGTGTGGGACTCACATGTGCTCTTTAAAACCATTTGCTAAAGGAAGAACCAGCTCGACCCACACCAGCATTGCTGGACTGACAACCAACACTCTCCACTTCTCACGTGCAGACAAACCACAGACCAGAAAAGGCTGTTTCTAGTGAGGAAACTGAGGCACAAGTTTTCAAGCGAGGGCCGGGCTTTCAAACTCATCACGGTGTCTTCTAGGCTTACCTAGTCCTATGAAGAAAAAGGAACAAGCGCCTGAGTCCTCACATGTAACCCCGTCTCTACATACCAGTGAGGGAAACCCTTGAGGTGACAAGCAGCATTGCTCACAACTTTGTGTCACCCAGACCTCTGCATTCCTCTGGATTTGTAAGCTTTATTTTTTTCTCTTTTTCTTTATTCTTTGTATCTTTCATATCACGCATTTCCATCCCATTCATCCCCTCCCGTTCCTTTATATCCACCCTCTGCCCTGGCCACCTCCTGCCACAACACAGGGTAACAGCAGGATAACCAAGAGGAGTTCAGGGAGGGCCCAGCATTGATAGTGTAGCAGAAACCAGAGGCCTCGAGCCAGACCAATGAGTCTGCAACAAACGCTTGCAAGTGAAGATACATGGACAAAAGGGGTCACTGCGTAACTCACTGTGTCACACTGCAGCTTCTGTGACAAGACTGATTTTTCCTCTCTCTCTCTCTCTCTGATTTGTAAACTTTATGAAGAACAAGTTTCTCAGCACACTGACAAGCGGCACAGCTGTTGGTAGGAGACAGAAGGACAAACTTTGCCCCCGGGGGCTTTCAGACTATGAGGGCAATGCGGGGAGCCTATGTTTCCGCCTCCCTCAGCTCCCTGTCCTGTTCCTGGGTCCACCTGCTCCACCAGAAGTTGAGTCACCTGAAGTCCACAGTGTGGCCTTGGGACCCTTCCTCTTGCCACTGCAGACAGAGCCCTTGTCTTCTAGAACGGAGGCACGGGTTGGGGAGGTGTTTCTCCAGCTTGTGAATGCTGTGTCCACAGAAGCGTCCCCAGGAACCTTAATGAGTGAGCATCTGTGCAGAGAGGCCTTAGGGGGGACCGCAGCAGCAGAAAGGGACAAAGAGAGGAGGGTCCAGGAGGTGGCAGCAGCAGATCCCATGTGAGACCCCACCGGGGCTTTGTTCTGGGTTTTCAACCTTTAGGAAAAACACTCCTGAAAATTTTACTCATAGAACTTGGGCTGTGTTTTATAATTTCTCTCACTGAGTTTGTGTGCTATATCACATTTCATGTTCTATCAAATTTCACAGCGTTAACAAAAAATGGTTTTGGACATCTGGGTGTTATGCAGTAAGTGTGTGTGGGGAGGTCACAGGCCAGTTATACCCTGGGGCGGGGAGGGGTAATCCCCCCACTAACTCCCCTCCCCCCGTTTTTCTAGGGTAGCGACACTGAGGTTGCTAGGCTCTGTCCCACAATGAATCTTGATGAAGGGTAAATCTGTGCTCAAACCTGAGAGCCTTGGATCCGTCTTCACTCTGCATCAAGGCAGGCTTACACCGGCCCCACTCTGCTTTAACAAAGAGAATGTCTTTACATGCATATGGACACATTCGTGTGTTTGTGTGTGTGTGGTATGTGGTGTGGTGTGTTATAACATTCATGTACGTGTTTATATTTCTTTAGTTATTGGGCAATGTAACAAATAACTGTTTCTTAGGATGTTTTCATTCAACTTCTAGTTTGGAAGGAAGATGGTTTTCACATTGACTTGCCTGGCTGAAAAATGTGCCCCCCCCCCTTTCTCTGCTCTCAGTTGAATTCCCACAGACCACTTCTGCAAGGCTCAGTTCCCTGGCAACTCCCGCCTTATAGTCCTGTTTCTCACTCAGGGTGGCTGCCGGGGGGCCCAGTGCTGCTGCCCCTGAATGGACCCAGCTGGGTGAATTAATGTCTGTCCAGTAACTCGAACCAGCAGTGATCTCATCTCAAAAATTTCCAAGTAGCACAGGGCAGAACGTGAGTGTGGCCAAAAGTAATGGCGTTCCCAGAAAAGTGAGAAGGTGGTGGCCCAGCGTCAGCCAAAAGCTATGACTGGGCTGAGAGCCGAGGAGCACATCTGATGAAGTAAAATTCCAGCAGATGCCGCCGAAAGGCGAAGCTCTCTGCTACAATGCTGCATTTGTCTCGCGGAGGCTAAGCCCACTCGCAAACCCACAGAACTGAGCCAAGATGCGCCTACGCTGCGGATCCATGATGTATTTAGTGCAGGGCTGACTGAAGCCTGAAGAGGGAAACAAAGTCGATGCTTTAACCCAAACAAACATATGCATAAAAAGACACTTTCTTAATTGAGCTCAACCGCAAGCATTTTAAATACCCACATGTTACATAATGTCTGTTTCGCAATTAGCAGAGTAACTGATAACCTCACCTTGCTATTAACAAAGACTAGGAAGGGTACGCGGAAGTCTCCCTGGTTTCCGATGTCGTGGCTTTAAGGGAAGAATACACCCACCCTACCAAACATGCTCTGAAAGAGAAAGTTCAAAGTGTGTGTGAAAGGAACTAGCCTGCTGCTACTGAGTTTGCGCATACTATTCCCCTAAGGTGATTGGCAGGGATGGGTGCGGCCAGTCACGTGGCCTCCACCCTTGGGAGAGCTGGGCTAGGGCAGGGTCTTCAGCTGTTGGCTTGGTTTGTTTTTCAGCTTCCTGATGGAAGCTGATGATTCTGATACACATTTCCTACTCAAAGTTCATGGAAGGAATCAACTTCCAAAACCCATGAAGTCGGGAAATCCGAGACGGTGAAATGATAGAATGATAGCNGGCTCTCCTTTTCTGGGGGCAGAACCCCACGGAGGCTGTGCTAAGCCCTGGATTCACAAGGCACTTGTAGGATGTGTGTCCATTGTGACCTGCAGCTGTCTCTGGGGCACTCCTCGTGCCTCAGGGGAATCAAGGCTCTCTGGGTCCCTAGCGTCCTGCTGCCTGGCTTCTTACTTCAGCAAGGAAACTGGTCTTGTTTCATTCCTTTCTCCCATGCTCCCTGTCAGTGACCAGGAGATAAAACATGGGGTTGAGCCTCCCAGAGAGACTATCAGGAAGAAACAGAAGAGCTGGAGAGGGCCCACTAGTATTTCCACTGCAAATTCTGTGAAGTGCCTCACCAGCTTGTGGGTTGTCTCCTGAAGGACAAGGCAGATAAGCCCAGTGTTACTGGCATGTTTTGAAATTGAAAATAACTTTTTAGATTTATGTTAAATGGATATGATGTTGTATTTTGAGAAAGTTATAAATTGACTATATAAGAAAAGTAAGATTTCTTAGCTCCAACTGCATAACAAAGTTGAGAGACTTATACAGGGTATGAGATTTTGAAGGAAACACCCTCAAGCAATGCAATGCGTGTCAATAAGCAAAGGGCTTTCCCAGGCATTGCAAAGTTGACCCTTTACCCTATAGGCGGTCTGCTCCTAATAAGGGCTTACAGAAACAGCAACAGCAAAGGCAGTCACCTTTATAAGGGCCACAATATCTAAAGGAATTAAAGATTGGCAATTTAGCTGGGCAGTTCTGGCTCATGCCTTTGATCACAGGACACTCCCAAGGCTCCAGGGACATTCATTTTAGGTCAAACGTGCATTCTGGATGAGTCTAGATAGCCTGACCTTCCTCTCAGTCCACAGTCACAGAGTAACGCTAATTAGCATATAGTTGGTGTTAAGGCAAGTCCATCATAGCTAGTCCACTAAATAACATAGCCCATCAAATACCTCAACCAGTTTTCCAGAACTGGAGGGTGTTCCTCAGCTCTGCCCAACCCCACTCAGAGACAGGGAGCAAAAGCTTCAGGACAGAAAGATGCATATGCACATATTCTTTTTCCAGTCCCTCCAGGGACTTGAGGAAGAAGATGGGCACAGGGGCAACCTCAGGGAAGCCCTACCCTGAAGCCCCTGGGTTGGGAACTCTCAGGAAGCACGGAGATTATGGACCAGTCATGTCCAATGATAGCCACATAACCCTGGCAAAACAGACCTGACCAGGGGTAGCAGAGAGCAGCAAACACCTAGAAAGACCACCTGGGGCAGCTTCAGGGCTGGGGATGTAGCTCAGTTGGCACAATGCTGCGTGGCACACACAAAGCCTTGGGTGCCACCCCAAGCCTGGAATTAACCAGGTTTGGTGACTTGCAGCGACATCTCAATACTCACAAGATCAGAAATTCAAGGTCATCCTCAGGTACAGAGCAAATTGGAGGCCAGCCTGGGCTACATGAGGCCTTGTCTCAAGATAAAATATTTTAAAAAAGCATAAGAAACAAGTTGTCTAGTACATTCCCAAAGCACTCAACTATACCCTATCTTTAGTTAAAAAAAAAAAAGCAGCCATGGCTTCAGCCCCTGCTATAGGTCAAGAGAAGAAGGATGCAGACTTGAGTGCTCTCCCGGGAGCACCTCCTTAGCCACACCCAGGGGCTCTCTCCACATTATCTCTCAAGCTATGCTCCTCTGTCCAGTCTTCTTTGATCAAGACTGCCCTCCCTACAGTTACAAGAGGCAAATATCCTGTATGGACCTCTGGGGGGTCCTAGCACCAAAGACTTCACTGGCTCCCTTCACAAGTCCAAGGTGTGGGCCCAGAAGAAGTTAGTCTAGCTTCTTTGCCTGACAAACCTGCTCCTGGCTTAGGTGACTGGCTGCCAGGTCCACATAGGATTCTGCTGCCTGGCCACTCTGTGGAAGTCCTGAAGTGGGTGGGTTGGGAAGTGTTTCTCCAGGGAGTCAAGAGGAAGGAAATAGAAACAACCATTTAGCATCTATTTAAAGACTAGAAGTCCTTGTGGAAGCCATTACTGTTGAAAACATGCAAATTTGGTAAAATCATCAGCTGTATGGCTCCAGGCTGTTTCCCAAGTGCCCTGATTCCTAATAGGAACGGAGGTATTAGTGTAAGTCACCAGCAAGGCCAAGTTCACGTTGCTCAGAGGTAGCCCCGAACCAAACTCCTCCGCGTACGGCAACAGAAGATTTGTTACCTCAGGAAGGCGGTTCATCCAATGAAGTCAGGATAGAAAAAGAGAGTCCTTAAGGCTGGTTCCAGGGTAGCAAAAGCCAAGCCCATCCTTGCAGGGCATGAAGGAGGCAGCCATGTATTGCCTGCTGCCTCTGGAAGGACTTAACTCCTTTGTCACAGAATGAAAAACAATTAAGGCAAATATTTATTTTTCCAGGGCTATTTATCTTGCATATCAACTGTTCCCTCAGACACTTAAGAACACTCTGGTCCACAAAGGAAGGACACAAACTAAGCTTTTGGTTTTCATAAAGGACCCACAGCATATGAGGAACCCCCATCACTCCAGCAGATGATAAGGAGCTCCCACATCCATTAACAAAAGGGGGCTCAAAGACCTGGTGGCCTTAGCTTCAACAACTTCCTAGCCCCCCAATTACACTTGGCATGATTTCTAGGACAAATTAAGCAAATGTTTTAGCACGCAAATAAAATTCATGCAGGCAGTTATTCTTTGTGGCTGCATCATATATAGTTTAAAAAAGAATAATGCAGTTGCTGGAGACCTGAGGTACCAGATTCATAAGCTCAGTAGTTTATCAGTTTGTGACTGTAAATCATATATTAAAACCTTAGCCCCCTAGGAGTGGAGCATAAAGTGGCAATTTGGTCAAGAGCTTCGAGCATTGTGATACAAAATGTCTATAAAATATTTTACTGTGTTTTCATGTACAATGACTCTGAAATAAGTTTAATGAGAAAACAAAGAAGTAGGGAGATTGGAGGCTGTCGCTTGTTCCTTTTTCTAGAGTACTCGGCTTATTCTGGCTCCTCACACCTCTTTCTTTTTCAACAGCAGAAGATGGAGGAACCCCAAGTTAAGAAGATAGTTTCAGGTCACTCAATTTGGCTTGTAGCTTGACCAAAAAAAAACGCTGAACTGAAAATAGGTTCTGTTTATGAGTGTGCAAGCGTGAGTGCATGTGTGTGTGTCTGCCTCTGTGTATGTGTGTGTGTGTGTGTGTCCGCTTGCTTGCCTGTTTGTCCTTGCTAAGACAGACACACAAGCAGGAGAAATCCAAAAGAGCCATTTGGACACTGCTTTGTGAATACTGTATGCATTTAGCTTTCTTTCATTTTCCACTCAGAGGTCAGAAAGGATGCCATTATTTTCAAAATACTGCAAAAACATCTCTACAGATTGCTTTGCTTGCCTACCTATGTATGTTACACTAAACAAAATAAGAGAGAGGATGCTTCATCATGAAACACTTCTCTTTTTTTTCATTTTCGGCAGCAACATGAAAATCTCTGTGTGACGAGAAGTCGGGTAGCTCACTCTTTCATTTATCGATTCACCACAGCCTACAGAGCGTGAGCCAAAAACTATGGGCCGTGGTTAGTATAAAAATCAAACACAGAGGACTCTAAGAACAAAACAAACCAAAAAGAGGAGAGGAAGAAAACCTTGCAGGCTTTGTAATATATGTGGTATGTCTTTAATACTCCATTTTAAACTACCTAATTGTGTTTTTAAGCTTCAGTTCCTGTAATTTTGCAAGATGAGGCATTCCAGTGAGAAAACATATGGTGTGGGAGTTTTAAACCACACAGCAAGAGTGCATCATAGACTTAGCTGCTATTTCGGAGTCACAAAAATCCACCGCTGAATTTATCCAGTCACCCATTAAAGAAAGGAAAGAATTAAAGGAAAAAAAGGGCTTGGAAATCCCCAAGAACGAGTGATATATGTTATCGAGTTCAAGAGAGAACAGTGCTGGGGCTGCAGACCTGCTTACAAGCCCAACAAATTGCAACTAGCAGCTGAAGGCTGGGAGGGCATTTCCAAGGGCTCAGCAAGCCGCAGAGACCCCAGCCGGCCGACCACCTCCACCCTGTGTACCTTCATCACCCAGCTAGACGAGGTGGCCCTGTCATGACCCACACAACAGTCACCTTTAGCTTTGTTCCTGGGTGGATAGGCAGGCAAGAAGATGTTCTATAGCGAGGTGGGTGAACGGACGCAGAGGCTGGAGGAGACTGGCTTGTATTTTCAAAGAGCTTTTATAATTGCCACTTAAAAAATGGTAGCTTCCACTAACAGGCAACTGACCTTACATGGATCTTGCTAAAGGGGTTTGCTTGGAGGTGCTGGCATTGATGATGCAAATTGTCATTCTTACAGGGACAAACTTTAGCATTTTCAAGAACTAGCTAGAAAGAGATTCTAAGCCCTTCAAACTAATGTTTTCTTCGTAAGCCTCTACTCGACTCCGTGGACACAGAGTGAGTGCAGATGGGTGTGCATATGTGTGCGTGTGCATATGTGCATGTGTGAGAGCCCTCAGGCTCTGGTGCACACAGGGGAATCAGAGTGGGGGCAGGGGCATGGAGACATGAAGTCATGTATATCATTATTCAAATTACAATCAGGTTTGCCCTTAAATTGCACTGGTGTCTCTTATCAGAAATTGTTTCCTATACTATAATATATTGCAATAAGTGGACATTAATTAATGCTAAATTACGCTGGAATTACATATTATATCCACATGAATACAGAATGACTCCATTACGAATAATATTATTACAGTAAATATTAAAGAGCTTGCATGGGGTTTGTCACTAATTACTAGGTGTTGACAACTACATTCGACCTTAAGTTAATATGAACTTTTGGCTCTCACAGCCTCAGAGAATCTTTGATTGATGCAGCAGGAGACAGGAGTGGAGCTGAGCCACTGGTGGGTCGCAGTTCTCCCGGAAGCCTGATTTATTCCTATGGCAGAGGTGGCTCCTCGCTGGGAAGCCTTCCCAGCTCCGTTCTCAGTAGAGCCATGAATGACTCCTTGGCTTAGCTAAGAGTATTTAAAAAAATAAAATCCATGTTCAACTTAGAATGCCAGATCCTCTCATTTTGGTGGGTGGTCACCTTGTCTTCAGAGAGAAAAAAAATTGAAGAAAAAAAAGTTCCTAAGTCTTCCTTTTCCCTACTTCCAAGGATCTGAAAACACCCTGGTATCTTTCCCCCTGCAAGGCAAAAGGGAGTGGGGACACCATAAGGTGTTAATCTTGATAATTAGGGCACAAAAGCAATTAGAGGTCTAAGAACCTTAAGACCCAGAGTGTGTCCTTTTTGTTTATTTGCTTACCTTAATAAGTTAAATATCTGTCTGAATTAGTCGCTAATGAACGCGAAGAAGGCTCAATCTGAGTGACTTAATGAACAGCGCGCGTCAGTTACATTTTACAGGGCCCCAAATCATGGAAGATTGCAAGCCAACTTGCAGTTCAAAATTACTTTTCTGCCCAATTTTCTGTTTGCAAAGCAGTAAATTATTTACATTTATTGTGCTTATTTAAGCACTTAAATGACTGTGGGTGGATACGGGCACATTTAAAAAATACAGAACCATTACGCAACCCCACTGCTAAGAATTCCTGTTATTTTCCCCCAAAGACTGTGGCTTCTACTTTTCTAATCTCTCTTTTACAACGATTCATGAAAAAGCCCATTATTACATTGAACATGTTTTAATAAGTTATTTGTTATTTAACATACTTTAAGGGGTAGAGCCACAGCACTTCTAGTACATGCTAAGAACAGTCTCTTTCATACTTGTCCAGTTACCTGGACCTAAAACGCTTAAGTTTCCAGCATGAAATCACACTTGCCTGCATCAAAAACAAAGAAAAAGAAAGTGCTTCCACGACGAACCGTGTCATAAACACTGATATTTGAAGAGATCTGGTATGCTAATTATTGTCTTTGGAAATTGTCATTTAGTGTATGCACTTCCTTTAAGAGTTATTAACTTGAAATCAGTGGCTGTGATTTTTTTTCAACTGTGCAGCTGGTCTCACACACAAATTCACTGAAGTTACGCTTAAAGGTGCAGAGAAGCCGTGTGTAGAAAGTACTCCCGAGTGCCCTCAACTCACAGGTGTTCCGGCTACATCACCAGCAGCAATTGACCACTGCCAAACCAATAGATGGTCCAGATTCATCAAAGGGGGGTTAGAACTGCCGAATGAAAGATGCAAGAGGGGAATAACAGATTGCCCGATGCTAGCCGGTGAGGAAGAAAACGAAAGACACTCAGCTCAGCCACAGGGAGGGAGAATCCAGGCGCTTGTATTGTTAGATGGGGTTCGGCAGATTCAAGGATTTCCCGTCAGCCCTCTCAGGTCACAGCAACTGCTGTGATTTCAGTTGCAGGCAGAGCCCGCACCGCGTTTCTCTGTGGACTGTTTGTGTTTACTTGCACAGCTCCGTTCTGCGCTACATCTTGCTGTTGCTCGCATCCATAATAGCACGAAATGAGGATGTTTTCCGAAACCCATTTCAGACGGTGTATTTGTGTGTTAACATGAGCACCTGTATGTGCACACGGGCATGCATGAGAGCTGCTACTTTTACTATTCAGACTTAACGCTGTGGGTGTATTGTCCCAAATGATACCAGGGGCAGCGCAACCGTCTAGTGTTAAAAACCCCAGGCTATTCATAAGAGATTATACTGGAGCAAACATCGGTATGGCAGTAATGATCCAATTGAAGGAATCAGACATAGCAAAAAGAGTCCCTTCTTTTGGTGGGGGTAGTAAGAAAAAAAATCATTGATGCAGTCCATGATCCAAAATGGGACCAAGCATTTTACTGTGATCAAACGCAGCCGATCTAGTACATATCTGAAGCCCTCTGGTCTTTGTTACTTAATGTGATGTGGAAGATCAAAGATGCATGCGGTATGTGTTCCAGGGTTCCAGCTGAGCTGCTGTCATGCGTTAAGCTTTTTTTTTAAGTTGGATATCATTCTACCTTACGCCACTTTAGAGTGTCTCCATTAAACTGAGCATGTCTTCCAAATCTGGCAAGTACTTTGGGTGGGATTTTCCTCACGCCTCCTGAAGATGATGGTAGAGCAGACCTTTGCATCTTGGTTTGTTTAGAGCTGGTCTAGCGCATGTCCCCTGCACCCCCTATCCCGACTCCAGAAATGCTGGTACTGTGTGTGTCCGGGAATGAAAAAACTCAAGTTCAACCACTCAGCACTGCTTATTTCCGTGAGCACCGGTGCCCAAGTCAACTTATGTTTGTAGAACATCATAGTTTTCATAGCTGATTTCTGTTTCTCCTACTTCCCAACCCTCAAAGTAGGTCTACAACTCTGGGTTCAAAATGTCTCCAAACCTTCCTGGGAGACTGGCAACTGAGGTGGGAGTCTCCAGCGTGGCTGGGACGCCATCCCCCGGGAGGCCACAGGGGGGAGCTGTGACTCTGCTCAGGGCTGCCAACAACGGTGGGGGGAGGAGAGGGAGGAAAAATACACTGTAGCAAAGCGATGGTAGAAGGGGAAAGGTAGGTTTTATAAGTTCCTGAATTTTATGACTATTCTGCAACAGTGGAATGTCCATTCAATCTGTTGCGAAGTTAGCACAGAAAACATGCAGTGGGCATATTAAGCACAGAGTGAGACGGTGCAGTGAATATTTATTAGCAAAAATATAGGTTCTCAAAAACAGAAATAAAACAGGGTAATAGATGAAGGGAAGAATAGATTTAACACTGAAATAAATATCAAAGGTGCAAAGAAAAGGCAAAATATAGCATTCAAACAAAGCTGTGA
This sequence comes from Ellobius talpinus, assembly GCA_001685095.1. Classification (NCBI taxonomy): domain Eukaryota; kingdom Metazoa; phylum Chordata; class Mammalia; order Rodentia; family Cricetidae; genus Ellobius; species Ellobius talpinus. The sequence continues at coordinate 17,364 of LOJH01026698.1, forward strand.
ATTGAGTCCGGATTTAATGTCCCCCCAGGGAAGGAAAGGTTGGACGGACCGTAGGAATTGAGATACTTTTAGTACACAGTCCCTGTAATGCTGTCAGCTTTATTTCCTTTGACAAATGTGAAATAAAATTTGTCAAAGTTAGGGCTTGGAAAGTTCGCTATTGAAAATTCAATTGGTAATAACTAGTATAGCCTTGCACTCGGGAGATTTTTTTTAAATGGAGGGGGATGTTTAAGATGTTGGGTAGGGGCTATCAGGAGACGATGGTCCGTATTATTTTTCACTTTTTAAAAATTTAGCAGTTGACTTAGGCAACCGGGTTTCCGGGTTTCCTAAAGCTGGGCTCACCATCGGAAAGTGATCATTTAAAGCCTGTCTCCACAATCGCTCCAATTATATTGTAAGTTTGAAAGCACTCTGCTCTGGAGACAGAGCAGGGTACCTATTATCTCACTTGGCCTGGGGGCCGCATGCCATGAGGACATTTCTCCATCCTGGGATGTGAAGTGGAGGGCACAGTGGTGACGTGGATTTCCCCGATCCCCTTCTGGAGACCTCCAGACTCTGCTACTCCTTAGGACCCTTAGTGTCTGCTACCTGCATAGGGCTAACGACCGTGCTTTCCCGGCAGCAGTGGAAAATGGACGCTTGCCTTCGCGATGTGTCACTGTACGAATCTTCAAGAGCCCCTTGCTCTGGGCATGGGGGCTTTGCAAAAGAGGCTCCTGGAAGCCACTTGTCTTCCTGAACTGGCTGGGCCCCATGCCCACCCACCCTTTACCTCTGCAGGGCTTGGGAACAAAGCCGTGTTTAAGAATACAGAGGTCTCTGCCTCTATGTTGACAAGACCCAAGGAGAACTCTCCTCTCCTCTCTTCTCTCCTCTCTTGTCCTCTCCTCTCCTCTCCTTCTACTTCTCTTCTTCCCCCAGTCAACACACACACAC
>LOJH01026699.1:0-17359 GCA_001685095.1 Ellobius talpinus
GAAACACCCATCAGTCAAATGCTAAGCTGGATAGCTGTGTGTGTTATTGCTCTCTCCTACTGCTATAACTAGTATCTCCTAATAGACCCACCTTTCAGCAAGCTGTAGCATGCTGGGCTCACCACAGATAAGCTGGAGTGATAATAGCAAGGGTAACCATAAAGAGATTAAGTCATAGCAGCCCACAGGAGGATGATGTCGGGTTGTGGGAAGCAGTGATCTACTGTAGCACCAGGGGGAACAGAAGCAAAAGAAGACACCGTGTACGAATCCAGAATTTGAGACTCAGTGTTTCCTTGACTGAGTCAGAGAAGAGAGAGGACATAGCTTTTCTACTTAGAATCTTGTGTTTTCAAAACAAATATATACAATATCTTTTTTAAAATGCACCCTGAATTCTAAAATATACAATTTAATTCAGCTTGTACTTCACTACCTTCTCATTTTCTTCATTCCTTTAATGTCTAAGAGACAGAATGATGTTACAAGTGGACAGATGACATTGCCCACCCATGCTGGCATCAAGATGAGTCCTTGTCCCCAGCTAGTGTCCTAACCTAGGTTGTGCCACAACAGCAGTCTTAGCCTTTTCTAGTTCCTTAATGTGCATATTCTTCAGGTCATGTGCTCTCATGGACAGTGTATGATAAGGATTATCACTGATGGACACAAAAGCAGGAGGTTGGCAGAGGCTGTGCACAAGCAAGCACCAATCAGGAGTGCTGACCATGAAGCAAAGCTGAACTGTAAGTTACAGGCAAGGCTCTGAGTCTCTTGGTCCAGGTTGGGTGAACCTTCAAAGTTGGGGTAGCCAGTGTGGAGGGATCCAATGGGGCACCCTTCAAATGTACAGACACTTAGCCCAGAGTTATTGCAGCAAACAGGAAATAAGATATGGACTCCTAAGACTGAGAGCAGACAGATAGCCTTCAAATCCACATAAAGCTGTGCCTTCCTGGATGGGTTCTTTCTTCCTTCTACCCTGGCCTGATACATTTTTTCTAGGGCAGTCAGGAAACAAACAAGCAAACAAACCTAGAAACCTGAGTTCAGGCTGGGATGTCAGAAGACTATGAGTTAAATTCCAAGTGTTCCCAAAATCTAAGCAAGTTACTTAACCTTTTGTTGTGCATCTGTTCCTGGTTTCTAAAATGAAGTAGGCTTTACCTCCAATGTCAAGTTGTTAAACTCGTCACACTTACACCTACACACATAGAATCAGTCACTTGCTTGTACATACCCTCTGCACAGAATCGATGCTGTCTTCCGTGACGCTGGAGATCTGAACATGCTGGGTCAAATGAATATGATTCCCTTTGCTCCTCTATTGTGGAGACATCAGATTGGGCCTGTAGCTGAGGTCATCTCTCTCATCTTCCCTCCTACCTCCTGACATCACCCCAAACCATGAAGAAAATACACTATTCCTTACTCCATGACAATCACTAGCCCACCTAGTAATGCAGTACTAAACCTGAGCCTTTTATTTACTAAGCCTTCTTAATTACTTCACTGCTTGCATAATCCACCTGGGTCTGTGATCAGTCTAACAATGATAAAAATCTAAGGGGCTGGTATAAAAATGCACAATGAATGTGGGTGGTAAGAGAGCACACAACATGTAACTATTGCTGTGGAAATTCAGGAAGCCACTAATTCACTATTCTTCCACGTTCGTTTCCTTAAAAAGACTCAAGTACTAAGAAGCAACACTGAGCAATGCCAGAATTTGGGGCTGGGAAAGAAGAAGCCCCAAATTCACCATTGAGCTTAATCCTGTAATCTTGAGAACTCACATTCTCACTTGTGAATGGATAAAGACAGATGTGGGAACCACCACACGGTGGTTAATTGAAATGGTGATTAATTGCTACAACTGAATAACATCTATTTAACAAACTTATCGAATCAGAATTTCCTAGGGCTTATACCCAGAAGCCTATTTCTTTCAGTTTTCTGGAAGATTCTTAAGGTGTCAAGTCTGAAAACCATTGGACTCTATAAACAAAACCCTGGGCCTTTCAGCTTCAAAAATCACCTTCCATTGCCATTACAGTTTAGCTAATGCCATTGTTAAGGAATGTATTATTAGTGAATAAGGCAGGCTTTTAGTGTTCTTTGTAACTAAGGTATGTTGGGATGACCCAAATGGCCTATTGTATGAGAAACCCCGTCATGTCACACTGAAGACAGGATAAGTTTCTTCTCAGAAACTCAGTGATTTATTTCGATATAAAATGTTCTTGAATGGGGATTTTCTTGGTGTTTTCAGATGGCCATGTTCACCTTTTAGGAAACTGTTCTAAGCGTAGATGGGCACAAAATACGTGTAGCTTCCATTCGGTAAATACCTGCAATACTTGTGATCCTAAAACACAGCTCTTGCATGAGAGTACCAGTGCCCAGCCCAGTGTACGAAACGACATGCTTAGCTTCATCCTTACAGCAATATTATGAAGAGTAAATTAGCAATGCACATGTGCTATTTATAAATACAATACCTAAATGGCAAAACGAGTTTACTGATAGCTGTTGTTACTGTTACTATTCAGTCTAAAGCCAGATACGTTTTCAATAGCTAAAAATCTCTCTCTCTCTCTCTCTCTCACACACACACACACACACACACAGTACACTGTCTAGTTCACAACTGACCTCCTTTATAATAAGAAGAGCTGCCTTTGGTCTGATCCATCACATCCATATACATACTGATGGAGTTATTTCCCCCAAATCTCCTCATCCTGAAGCTGAACATGTTCAATTCTCTTGTCTCTTCCTTGGGGTTTTGTTATTAACATTTCATCATTTCTATCACTCTCTATTGAGCAGCCCTGGGTGCTCACTAGGGGGGATTCATTTCAAATTGCATCATTCACAGAGAAAAAATTCCAGGGGAAAATGTCACACTAATACGGAATACGCACATAACTTTTCACATCCCCCACAGGTTTTGCTCTTGCTAACAGATTGCTGTGGATGTTCTTTTACAGTTTTGCCCAAAAGGAACAAGAAGAGAAAATTTAATATGTAGTAAAACACTGTAAGTGGAAATCATTGAGTATGTTTGCATTAGGCCAGATATTTAACAGATAAATGTCAGAGGAAGGAAATCTTGGGAACATTATAGACAGACTCTTGTATAGTTTCCCCTCCATGTCCACGCTGAAGATTGGCTCTCACATAGAAAATCAAAATGAAAGACAGAAAAAAATTATTTTCTAAGAACAAAAAGCATGTTTAATAGTCAAAATCGAAGAGGCTTCAGCAAAGCTGATAGAAATATCTCAGGACTGAAGGCAAGAGATTTTGTACTGCATTCCATCTCTAGAATGGCTTCATGCAAGCTGTATGGCCTCAGGCAAAATTACTTAACCTCTCCGTCAGTTATTTCATTTCTAAAATAAAAGGCAGCAAGTTTGGCCCGAACCGTGCATGGACAGAATGTAACATCTGGGACGCAGTAGGTGCTCAGTGAATAGCTCTTGTTATTGCTGTTGTCATAAGTGCTTTGTAATATGTGAAAATGTGCATGGCCCAGTAGGACGCATATCGAGGTGCTTATGCATGTTCAAAACTATCCAGTCTCTGCATGCTTCATTCACTCTTCCTATATACGGGTGAAAAAGTTAATGTGCAAAGAAATACACGAAAAACCATCGTTGGAGAAAAGTAGCCATGCTGTCCCCCCTCACTGGGTTTAAAGGGCATGTCTTTATCGCCCCTGGGTTCTCATTTTGCCAGGCACCAGGAAAGCACATCCATCCTTAGAAACAGACCATCTCTTACTTGAAGAAGTCTGCTGATATTGGGACTTGTTAGAGCTCTGTTCAAGGAAAAAATCCCTGAAGGATCATATTTGAAGGTGACATCATCTCCGTCTTGCTTCCAGGATGAGTCCTGTGATGCTGTTTTCTGAGGCTCCTGAGCACAGCCTGAGCACTCACTAGCTGCCAAGAAATTCAGTTCCTTCCTTCCCCAAGGTGCTCCCTCACTACATTGATTATTTTATTAATTTGGCCAGTGTCTTGTGTCCATATGCTGCTCAGACCTCATTTCATTGTTAGGTCTTGCTCTGCTCACACGTCTTAAAAGAAAAAGTCATAGACTGTTCCACTATCACCCCATGTTCTAAATGATTGACAGCAAAGTTATACAGACAGTAGTAACCTTCGCAGGGGAAAGACCTCCAAATATCTTAATTAGCAGCCCACTCCTTCTTTTTTGTAATTAAACTTCATCTTGAGATTTTGATATTTTATAAAAGCAATACATGTTTACTGTGGAAAAATAAATTCAGAAAGAAACCAAGTAACAAAAACTAACACTCTTACACAGTTATCCATGGTTAATATAGGGTGATTTGTTCTCTGTCACCTATCTATATATCTATATATTCATATTTACATACTTACCTATCCATTTGTCTGGCTGCTACAAATATCAAGACAACATGGCCATTGGCTCACTGTGGATGGAGGCAAGAAAGACATAACACATACCCATCTCCTCCCTGAGACAGATAAATGTGGAGATTTGAGCCATTAGATACTACATACAGATTCCTGGGCACAGTAATCAATGTGCAAAGGTGTCTTGTGCTCAATAGGCTGGCAGTTAGTGGCTCCTGAGAGGAATGAAGGTAGGCATGGAAGAAGGGCAGTATTGGTCCTAGTGATACTTCTGAATGTTAGGATGGTGAACACAACCATCAAAACCATTTGACCCAGTTCCAGAAAGTGACCATCAAGAATATCCAATGCAAAGCAGTAAGTAATCACCAGAGGCCAGGAAAGAACAGAGGTTCTGTGAGCATGTTGAATGAAAGCAACATGTACCAACCTCCCTGTATTTAAGAAGGCAAACACAGAAGTCATAATTCTGAGCATGTAGAGGGAAGCTAAATCCTTTCATTACTCGAGTAAAACCTCACCATAAAATATGAGCTAAGCAAGTGCCCAGAAACAGTGACACGCATATATTACAAAATTAAAATTTAGCTGTCTTCTGGAAATTGTAGCTGCATATCCTACGGCACCTTTATAGATTGTTTCCAGTGAACGTTGGGACCATCAACACACCCTTCCTCCATTGCACTGCTTCAGGGGCAGTCTTTTTTCCTCTTCCTTTGAGAGTGGGTAGCCTTGTGACTTGCCTCAATCAATAGAATACAGTGTTTGTGTGGTGGGGGGGATCATGTCAATTTGGTTTTCTACTGCCCACAGAAAAAGGTAATCAGGAGCACACATATGGATATGGAAGTCATTTGGATTTGTTGGATACCTAAAGGAGGAACACTGTGCCCCATAGGGAGCTCTAAATGTCTCAATAAGAGTGTATTATACCATTGGGTTTATGGTAGGTAATTTTGGGGCATTTGAGGTTGGAATAGGTGTTTGCCCTGGACTACATGCTGTCAGGAAGTAGAAGTAATTTTATGATTTGATATCTTAATAATTTTCCTTAATATCTTAATAATGATGAAACAAGATTTTTGTTGTAATTAATAAAGAGGCAGTAGTCATTTACATTAACCACAGTGTCACTATTTTTTCTTTGACCATGATAACAGACTAGACCACAGATTGACCTTATATTTCACCTGCTTGTTTTTTCTTGGTTTTCTTTATTTATTGCTTTCTTTCACTTTTTCATTTGTCTTTTCCATCTATTTCTTTGAGAGAATTTTTCATTTCTTTTTTAATGGCCTCAAACATTTTCCTAAAGTTATTTTTTAGGTCACTTTCTTCTGCTTCAGCGGTATTGGGGTCTTCAAGTCTTGCTGTTTTAGAGCCACTAGGTTTGTTGGTATTGTGTAGTTCTTTGTGGTACTGAGTGTGTTCTTACCTTGTCTACCTATCTTTTCCTCTGATTAGTGTAGTTGGGGCTGTGTCTCTTCCAGGTGCCAGTGAATCCAAGGCTCAGATAGTTGCTACTCATGGTGTAGTCAGGGACCACAGTTTCAGCCACCCCAGAGGTCACTTAGCATTCCCAGAGGTTGCTTGGTGCTCCTGGAGGTTGCTCTGCAAACCCAGAGGTGGCTTGGGCCTGTTCCCACAGAGGCCACTTTCTTGGGCCTGCAGTGGCAGAGGTCACTGGCTCAGGCCTGGTCTTGCTGAGGTCACTGNCGGCTTGGGCCTGCTCCTGCAGGTGTCCCTGTCTCAGGCCTGCTCCCACAGAGGTCACTGACCTGGGGCTGGTCCTGCAGAGGTTGCTGGCCTGGGCCTAGTCTTGCAGAGGTCACTGGCTTAGGCCTGCTCCTGTGGAGGTCGCTGGCTCAGGCCAGTTCCCACAGAGATCTCTGGCTCAGGACTGCTCCATTGGAGGTAGATCCCTCATACCTGCTCCTGCAGAGGTCACTGACCCGGGCCTGCTCCTGTGGAGGCAGCTGGCTCAGGCCTGCTCCAACGGAAGTCACTCGCTTGGAGATTAACCTTATTTAATATCAGTCCATGAAGAAAATAATTATGTTCAATCAGAAAAAATTCATGACAATAGTGGTGAATATTAGGATAGTTCATGTTAAATCAAAAGTATAGCTGACCGTGCCCAGCCATGACCTCAATGTCAATGGTTGTTTTTGTTTTTGTTTTTTTCTGCATAGTGTGAAGAAACTAAAGTTGATAGACTTGGCAACTCCTAAATTTGCTTAGTGTAGTCCATTGATGATGTAAGAAGTCCAGCTACCTTTATACCTCCAAGCTAGAATGAAACCCAGGTTCACCACGTGCCAAAAAGGGGGGGGAGCATGATATCTAGCTAAAAGCCAAAACTGGAACCGCAGTCATAGGGCTAGAGTCAGATCATCTTGGACAGTCCCTACTAAGTGACATCACCTGAGACTGTAAATATGATTAACTGAAGACACTTGTCCCTGCTATCCCATAATGCAATTTCTATTCCACCGGATCCTGTGAAGTAAAGTAGCTCTTGTGTTAAGCTACTGTGCTTTGAAACACATGGCAACAGCTAACTGAAACAGTTAGCCAGCGGGTGTCAGTCACGATGGTGGAACTGTCAGTAATCTCCAGAGAAACAGAACCAACATGAGAAACCATCTCATGCAATTACAGAGATTGAGAAGTCCTGTGGTCTGCCACATTTAAGCTGAAGATGCCAGGGCAGCCAGTGCTGTGATCATGAAGGCCCGGGAACTGAGGAGTAGGGAGTAAGTCTAGGCTAGGGACAAAGAAATAAGAAGCATCATTCCACGCAACCAGTTAGACAAAAAANAGGAGTGGATGGTGGAATTTTGACTTCTCTTAAGACCATCCAAGAATTGATGATGCTCACCTGCTGATATCATCTGCTTGACTCAGTGCCCCAGCCAAAGCTGGTCATATCGGGAATAGTCCTCATAAATATACCCAGAAATAGTGTCTGTATAGGCATTGCATATCCTATAAAATTAGCCATCATGGCTGATATAATAGTCCTTGCTTTGCACGATTAAAGCTTTAGCATTGGGCATGGAGAACACTATTATTTAAAACATCTTAAAGGTTCACCACAAATTGATGAAAGAAATTGCTCCCTTCCCTCGAGGTTATTTCTAGAGTTCTTGTAGAGTTTTCTGACTCAATTCCTATCAGTCCTAAAAACCTCACAGTTCCAGTAAGTTATGAGGAATATGCATGAGACTGGTACTCATATTCAAACCCTTCTAAGTAAGGGCTGTCATGTGTAGCCTTCCCCAGGGCCAAGTTTGTTCTTCATAGCTGTTCAGAAGGTGCCAGGTGGGCCTGAGCCTCCCAATCTTGACTCAGCAACCCAGAGGCCATTCATCACATCAGAACAGCAAGCCCACTGTGCCTGAGAAGGCCCTTCAAAGGGCATCAGGAGAGAGTGTGGTCCCAACAGTCATTATTTTAGTGGCAGAAGATCGTGGCCAGCAGAGAGCTAGGAGATTTCTGGTTAACTGTCAGCTGGAGTTGTCAGCTACATTCTGGTGATAGCTGAGTTATAATTACAATAAGGAATAGCAAATAGGAAAAAAAAGAGTACAGTACAGGATGTTTATCAGTACCAGGTTGTATTTGCAAAGGGGGCTTTTGCCTTTGGGGCAAAATAAGATATACAAGTAGCAAAATGAGAAATATCACAAAATTCTACATGTTCTTTGTCACTATTTCTTTGCTTCTCTCCATCCTCGGTAGACCCACGTTTCCCTCCAAAAGTATTTGCTCTGCACAGGTTTCTAATTCTGTCTATCTGCTATAGTTCAACTTTGTCCAATGTAAACATTATGAAAGTCATAGATAATGTAAAACGTATAGGTATAATTGGTTTTAACTAGTTTTAAATGTAACTTATTATGTATAAGATTGTACCATTTCAATATCTAACCTACATTATATTTTTAATATAAAACATTTAAAGAAATATTTTATAATATTTTGTTGTTACAGAAATAAATTCAATATGTGGTCCCCAGCTTTATGAAGCATATCTCAATAAAAACAAGCCACATTTCAAATGTTCAGTTGCTGCATGTGGCTATGTATGACTTCCATTTTGGTCAAAACATGAGTAACTGAATTGAAATTTATGTATTTACTATATATTTTTCTACAGTTAGCAAGTAACTCTACTTAACACATTTTTTTCTAACTATAACATTAGATATATTGGCATTAATGGAAGTATAGGAAAGCTTGATAAAATGTTCAAGAATTTAAAAATATCCATTAGATACCTATAAGATTACTCAAATTATACAACACAGGTTATGGCAGAAAATGGGGGGAACAAGAAACGAGAAACATCAGAAAAATATTATGAAGCATAGAAACGGTCCTGGCTTTGTTTAATTAACTTTAAGGTAATTTCCTTTCTAGGAGCATTTCAGATAGGTGAACATCCATCTAAGAAAAGGGATGGAGGCCCACTTCTGTAGGTCACAGTGATATACATTCTCAGATTCCTATAAAATTTACCTTAACAGAGGAAAAAGTAGTCTTTAAGAAATTCTCCTTAGCAAATTGACAAGCTCTAAGAAGCATGAACTCAAGGTCAAACTGCAAAAACAAGCAAAATACCATAGTGTTATGATGCCACGAGCATTTGACTCTGACCCCAGGCGCAGCTGAGGTTATGCTGTGAAATGGGGCAGACGCCTCCGGGGTACGACTTCTCTAGCTGCTGAAAACATCATTTCCTTCACAGACCCTGACACCAAGTGACTCTACATAGACAATTATTTCCCTATGCGTTTTTGGGACATGAATGTCAAGGACTTCACAGTAGAAATAGCTGCTGCATCGACACAGGAAAGACCTCAAAATGAAGTACGAAGAGTGCACTGTGTGACAGGTCAAGCTGAAGAATCATGCTCTGGGCATCTGCTAGCCAGTTGCGATCCAAGGCACATGGGCCTTACTCTGCAAAGCATCCTGGGAAAGGTAGTTTCACAAAAGTCTGCAAGGAAGCAAAGAAGAGCTTTGTAGGTGTGGTCTGTTATCTCAGTCCTAATTCAAGTTCTAGGCAACAGTGCCCTTTGATCCAGAAACACACCAGCACATCACTGTTTTTGCGCAAGACAATAAGCCAGGCCACAGACTGACCACTTCTTGGTTAGATATTCACCTCCCATCTAACTGGCTGAGGTCTCATTGAAAGTATATACCTGAAGCCTGCCAGTCACTCAGCTGGATGCACTTACAGAAACTTACCTTACATGTCATTTTGCATGGTCACCTGAAATAATTTGGTGTGTCACATTCCTCAAACAAGGAACCTGAGGCACAGAACTTACTCAGCTCACTCGCCAAGTTTGGGAGCCATGTCTAATTACTGTTACATAACCCTAGAATCCACCCAGTGATCGTATTGTTGAAAAATGCTATAAATTTTTGTTGAATGAATAGTTATATAGCTCAAACACTGCAAATCTCACACTTTGTCCCCTGCACTTATTGTTTTATGCCTAGGCTGCACATCAAAATAACTAGGGCAGGTATCCTAAAATGTCACCCGTTTTTGACAGATTGATTGGTCCACATGACACTTTTTATGGCTCTCCAGATGATGTTAATGTGCAGCCAGGGTTAAGAACCATGGCTCTAGCTCAATGGTTCTTAACCTTGTCTATGAATTTTCATCACCTAGGGAGGCTTTAAAATCCCATTGCTCAGACTATGCCCCAAACCAATTCAATCAAACTCTCGTTTCCTGGTGGATTTTTATACAAAAATCAAGAACCCCAAACAAATCAAACTTATCTCAGACTTCAATTTGCTCTGCATTGTGTGAAGGCCTATCAAAATGCAGATTCTGGCTCGGTGAATCTCGAGTAATCTGGAGAGCAGGCATTTTGCTAGTCCTGGGTGGTACCAGTGCTTCAGATCTGAACACCGCCCTTTGCGTAGCCTTGTCCACTGCAGTCACTTGAACGTTCTGGGAAAAGTGCTTTGATGATGTCGGGAATGATCTGGAGTCAGTCACTTACGTTGTCTGAGAGTAAAATCAAAGTACCTGAGAGCAAAACAAAATACTCCTTTGAGTCTAATTAAAATTGCCGTGTAGGAGGACACAGATGCAAGCTACCCTATACATCTTTATTCACAGCTTTACGTCACAAGGAGGGGTAGAAATTATATGTCTTGCTAGTCAGCTCTTAGGCTTGGTGCTGACAAAGGTACAAGTGTCCTGTGAGAACAGGGTGGGGTACAGGGTGGTCTGAAGGTAGTCTTGGGGAAGACGTCTGCTGCACAGAAGTTTAGCAAGGGTAAGCATGACTCAGGAGTCTGGACTCTGGTTCAGTCCCAACATCAGCTCACATTCTAGCAACTTCCTACCGCAGATGAGTAAGACAAAACTTAACTGTGCCTCCTTCTAAGGACCTCCAGCTAAGCCTCCTCCATTTTCATTTTCTTCCTTGACACATCAATAGACTGTAAAAAAAAAAAGATTGCTTCTAAACTGCCTTAAAACACTGCCATCGTCATTTATAGCAAGCGCCCCTCCCCACAGCTACAGTGAAGATGAACTTCATGACTTATTAATATGACAGGTGAAACTCTTCATGGTTAGACAGATGATATGTCAGATATGCTGGCTTGGAACTCTGCCAAGATCATTTAACAGCTCTGGGCTCCAGGTCATTTTTTGTGCCTGTGGCTTGGTTTTTCTTACAGTATATGTAAGTCACAGACAAAAGGGTAATTATACAACAGAGGGATAGGAAATGAGTTAACATATGAAACAGACAACAGGGCTAGGCATGCAGCAAGTTCTAAGCAAGACTGAGTTTATTGCTATTACCCACTGAGCATTTCTGCTGCTCGTTTTAAAATTGTGTGTGTGTATACACGTGCATGTGCACAAGCACACGCCTGTGCATACACACCCATATGTGTGCATATACACTCTCTCATGCATGCATATGTGTGGCGGTCAGAGGACAACTTGCAGGAGTCAGTTCTCTCCTTCCACCACATGGGTCCCAGGGGTCTGACTCGGATGGCCAGGCACAGCAGCAAGCACCTCTACCCACTGAGACATCTCACCTGCCCCATACCCGATCTTTCATAACAAGACAGCAAAGTCAAGGGATCTTGAGCACAGAAGTCTAGACTCAAAGCCATCTCCACTCCTACTAACCACACAACGTAGGCAACCTGCCTCACCCTTCCTGATCCTCGGGTTCCTCATGCACAAATGGCAATAATGAGACCACCTGCCTTTTAGGGTTGCTGCAAGGAGAAATGAAGGTAAATGTGCAACATATGATCATGACTGTTGTCATTCTCATTATCATCACCGTGTGCCCGACACTGGGCATGCACAAGGAAATAAGAACCTCCGAGCACAGCCCTTGTTGGTGCTATAAGGAAATCATAAATGTAAACCCTTTGATTTAAGAAGGCTTTGCAGTGTCTAGTCATCCTTGCAGAGCACGTAAGAAAAGGGAAATTCTGTCAGTTAATATCTCCAGTGTCTATAGTCATCCACTCGGTTTACAGCTGTTATTTTTGCTCTTTGCTTTGGGCCTTTCATTTGCTTAAAACTGATGGCACGGAGAAGGGTATTTATCTGGATTCGCTCACGAAGCTGACAGCCCACCGCCGCTGTTATTACAATGATGAATCTCTGTTCTTTCACCACTGACTTTGACAGACAAAGGAAGGGGTTTGCTGTCTTATATCTTGACTTTGACAGACACATTTCTCTTCAGAAAACAGAGCTTCTGTCTTCTAATCCACATGATAAGAGCCATATTCTCTGGCCCAACTAAGCCTGGACCTTCTAAACATGTGTCAGAGAGAATCCTACTTATGTCTGTAATTGCCAAATATGTTACAAAGGGGAAAAAATTCAATTCCTCAAATGGTTGTCAAATTGTCATCGCTAATATTTCTTTATAACACCAAGCCATTTATTTGAGATCTGAGGCAGACCCGCTTTGGTTCCTGAGAGCACCTGCTTTCTGCTCACTCTACTGTAATGCTGCCCTTCAGATCTATGAATGTGGAGAAAATAACTCTTAGGAACAGAGATTGATAGGAGAGGCATGAAGTGGCGACGGTTGGTGCTGTTCATGAAAACATGTATGTTTACTTTACTGGCTGGCAAACAGAATGGCTAAAAAAGGGATTGTAAGTTGAAACGTAGGATGCTTTCTCTGTGGATTTTATAAGATTTCCTTAACAAATGACAACACTCTTACTGGCTTAAGGGAATAGAAATTTTATCTAGAAGTTGGCAGGTAAAAACCTTTAAAAACCAAGCATGGTAGGGCCACACCTCTTCAAAACTCGAGAGGCAAACCCCGCTTCTAGTGATGACCACTTGAACTCTGATTTGTAGCTGCATCACTCTAACCTCCACCCCCATCTTGCCAGGCCCTTATAAAGATTCTTGGGACAAGCAAGTTTTATATCTGGCCATCTACCAGACTAGTCTCTGCCCCCCAGAAGGCCAATCCAGACCAGAGGAGAGTCACTTGTGTTAAGTGTCACGTGACTGGACTAAACTTTGAAATGGCCTAGTTTGAGAAAGATTTTTAAAAAGAGGGAAATGGATTCCAGTCAACCTGAACTGATGTCACAAGAAAGTGACAATTTGCTGTTTGAATCCTACAAGGAAAGTAACTTGGAGATGGCGTGGTCAGCTCCAGTTCTCTGGGTCTGCTCTCTTTAGCCCCCACTCTGCATCCTCCTCCTCTGGTTGGCTTACCCAGAGTGTATGTGTTTCCCTGGTCTAGAATCACAAAGATAAGCCAATGTAATCGTTTGACGCTGGTTATTGGGTTTGGAGTCCAGCTGGATAATAAAAGATGATCTCATTTCAAGATTCTTAATTTAATCACATTTTCAAAACCCTTTTTTTCCTAAATAAGGTCATATTTTCAGGTTCCTGGTATTCAAATGTAGACCTATCATTTAGGGGGCATGGTTCAACCCATTACAGTATGCAAAGGGCTAAATGGTTTGTAATTATAATAAAAGGAAATAAGACACGGATCATTTATTTCCAGAATGATGTGGGGTCCTCAATACCACATGCACTTAATCCTAGACCTTGAAAGAGAGGGTATTTGGCCTTTTTTCTTCATGTTTTCCATGTACTCAGAGTGGAGGCCAGTATGCCCATGACTGTGCTAGCCACAAATGGCCATTTCTTATGTGTTGACCTATGATCCCTAGCTGACTGGGATCCACAGACAGAATAGTTCCCTTCTCTGCAGACATCCATCTCCCAAACCCTCTTCTCTCAGCAGCTGAACCTGGCTCAACCAAGCCAAGAGTCACCTTGAACAAATAGCTTACCCTGGGCAGAAGTATATCTTTTACAAGACCGACAAAGCTTAAGCATCAGGAACAGCTCTCAAGAGGAATGTAGACATTTTATATTCATGATTTGTTGTTTGGCATAAAAACAAATAGCCAAATTATAGGTGGTCAGGCCTCCAAAACCTGGACCTGCCTCACTTTCTTGGATAGATCCATTGACAATTATAATTTACAGATTGGACATGGCTTAATAAATATTATCCAAAATAATTAATTAGCAATATCATACACAAACATTAGTGACAATATTTGCCTTGGAGAAGTCCAAAGTACCGTGGAAAACAGACACCAACAGTATGGTCCCTGAAAAAAGGTGGTGCCATTACAGTTAAATGCTCTAAAACTACATGGAGTTTCAGAAGGGAAAATCAGAGGATCTCATATAAACAAAGAAGCTTCAAAGGAAAAAGTAGTGGCATTGAGATCTGAGGAGAGTGTGGTAGTTTGAATAAGGATGGTTCCCATAGGCTCGTGGATTTAAGTGCTTACTCACAAGGGAGTAGAGTAGAATTGTTTGGGGGGACTAGGAGATGTGGCCTTCTGGGAGGAAGCATGTCACTACAGGTGGGCTTTCGGTTTTCAAAAGCTCACATCAGGCCAGTGTCTATGTCTCTATCTCTCTCTGTCTCTGCTTACATATCAAGATGTGGCTCTCATTTACCTCTGTAGCACCAGGCCTGCCTGCTGTCATCTTCCCCATCATGGTGATAAAGAACTAATCTGAAAGTGTAAGCAAGTGCCCAATTAAATGCTTTCATTTATAAGAGCTGTCTTGATTATGGCTCTCTTCACAGCAATAGCACAGTGACTAAGTCAGAGAGCCATAGTTAACTTGGCAGAGGGGTGGATGAGTGAAAAGACTAGTCCAGACAGAAGTGGCAGAAGTTTATAGAGGTAGCTAGTACAGTGTGCCCTAGGACCTGATAAAAAGACCTTAGCATAAGATGAATCCCAGAAGCTGAACCAACCACACTGAGTCCCTCAGAAAAACGAGGCTTTTTATATGCTATAATAAGAGCAAGAGTTAAAGTATGCTTAGTCTGAGTGGGAATCCACGCGTGGATAAGAGGAATGCTATGGCCAGACCTCAATTTTACAAATGTTGTGGCTATCCTATGGAAATGAGCAGGCCCAAGATCAGCATGGGCATGAAGATACCAGGGGGCGAGCTTTGAAGCAAACAGGAGGTAAATGACTGGGACAATAGATAATAGAAGCAGTGGAAAAGAAAAAGAATTCCAGAAATGAAGAGACACCAGGAGTAAAATGCTCTGATTTGCTGCAAGATTGGTCATGAGGAGTAACGGTAAAGCAGGTGTCAGGAATATGGCCGTAAACTGAATGCATCCTCTGGATTTCAATTTCACATCCTAAACTTCTGTCCCCCTACAACCATGTGAATAAGAGTGACACCTTTATTTCAAAAAATAAACAAAAAAGAGAGAGTCTCTTACTCATTAGATTACACAAGATCACAGGGAACGGCCTCAACCTGAGAAGCAGGATCCCATTGGATAGCAATGTTTCTATCATCTCAGTCTTCGCAAACTCCAGAACCACGAAAGATACATTTGTGCTCATTGCAAGCCATCCAGCTTGCATCCCTCTCCTCCTAGTTACTCAGACACGATCTGGGTTACATAACTGAGTGAGTGGTGTGGCGTTAACTGGTATGAGGACTCAGGTGGAAAACCCATTTTGGGGTGTGAAGAGAAGCTTAAGGGATTTCAGTTTCCTGTTGAGGACACTGACTTCACGATCCAGGACCCCCAAATAGATGTATCAGCTAAGATATTAGAGATTTTTCAAGAGTGTTCTGACCTGAAGACATATTGATTGAATAAGTGGAGATAGAAGTCTTGGTTACGTAATGAGACTTCTAGGGAGAGAGGGAAAGGAGAAAACAGAAAATACTAAGCAAATCTCTGAGAGGCATCATTTCTATTTCCAGAAGGATTCTGCTACAAAGGACATGGAGTGCCAGATGCAGAAGGAGAAGTGGGATCCTGGACCACAGATATTAAAGAGAAGAGAACACAGACAGCAAGGATGTAGAGATACAGGCAGTACTGGGAAGTCAAGGAAGATAAGATGAGGCATCGTCTGGACCAAATATTACTGAGGAGGGCTTAAGATGGAGCCAAGAACATGAGGAATAAGGACAGGAGCCAGACCATGCTGGAGGAGGGACAGACAGAGGATGTGGGGCTGGGGAAGGACTGTTGCATCTGTCTCTTTACAGCTTGTGCATACTTTTTTTGCTTGATTTTGTTTCCAAGTGGTGGGAGGTCAGTTTTCTACACAGTCCAGTGGAAGGGTTTGCTTTAGGGAGGGGGGGGCAAATGGATGAACAAGAAAGTAGCCAGCCTTAGCCTCAGAATCCAGTAAGGTGAGATCATATGGAATGCAGGCTGCAAATGGAAAATAGAGTAGGAGACAGGAGGTCCTACCTCTGTCATCACAAAAGCAGAGGTGGGGAAATGGAGGTATGAGTTTATTTTCAGAAAAGCATGCTCTCTTATGGCTTCCAGTCTCTGAAGCAATGGGAAGAGAAATCAGCAGTATGTAAAATAAAAGAAGAAATTTAAAAGGCTCTGGCAAAACATCGTTCTCCAGAAACCAGGCCTTGCTTCCCAGGAGAAGCCTATGCCAGACAAAAAGGATCCAATTTCCTACACTCTGTGTAAGGCCCAAACTGTGTGGGTGTCCTCCCCAACAGTGTGTCTATCTTGTAGGAAATGATTCCCACTCAAATCACAGGAGGCCATTGGTGTCAGCAGACGTCTGAACAACAGGACTCTATTTCAAATTTCCAAGCACTTTTTTTTTTCCCTCAGCTGATTTGGAGAATTGAACAGTTCCTTGTTACAAACCATATTTCTTGCAAGAAAACCATGAGTTTGTCTTGGGGAAAACAATCAAGTCATGCTCACCTGCACACAGACATCCAGGGACTCAGCTAAGTATTCTCTATAGCAGCATAACAACTGTAGAGTTGGGTCAGAATGAGACCTCCTCCCTGGGTCTGGGACTGTGGACAGAAGAAGCTGTTCTTTGGTTCATTTGAGTTCAGATATATGAGGGCAATGGGACATAACTTGTTTTTCAGGAAATGTTTTAAATCTTATTTCCAGTTTTATTTGAAGTCAGGCGGCCAGACTAATATGGACAAAGCAATTAGCAAACTGTCCAGATGTGCAAGGGAAGACAGTAAGTGTCTCAGTCATCAGGGAAGCGTATACGGAGAAGATGGTACTATGATAAGGACTTGGAGGAAAAGGGGGGCTGGGAAGGGAAGAGAAGGGACCGAAACTCATGCGTGGAGGGACAATAAGCTTTAATCTTTCTGGCTCCTTCCTTTACTAACTATAGGGCCTTTTGTGCCTCTTTTTCCTTAACTGTCACGGTATTGCCTACCCACAGGGCTGAGAGGAATTCTAAACAAATTAAATCTTGAGAGTGCTTGACATAGGGCATGTGTTATATATGTTATTCCTTTTATTCTACCATTTTCACTGTGGGGTGTGTGTGTGTGTGTGTGTGTGTGTGTGTGTGTGTGTGTGTGT
>LOJH01026701.1:0-15480 GCA_001685095.1 Ellobius talpinus
CAAGGTCCAAATGAGGAGCAGAAGGAAGGAGAACATGAGGAAGGAAGTCAGGACTGCGAGGGGTGCTCCCACCCACTGAGACGATTTACAGTAATATTAAAGACAACATTAGAATTCATGGTTTCCCCCCAAGGGTTCATTGCCATAACAATACAGAAATTTCATTTAATACATGGGTTGCATGAACTTTTACAATAATATCATTCATAAAACAATTTAAGAAGGATCTGGGGAGATGGCTCAGTGGTTAAGAGCACTTTCTCTGAAAGCATGATGCTATGGGAGAATGCTCTTATACACTGTAAAGATTCATCATTCACAATGACTTAATAAAATGCTGATTGGCCAGTAGCCAGGCAGAAAGTATAGGCAGGGCAACCAGACTAGAAGAACTCTGGGAAGGGCCAGGGCAGAGGTTAGTCACCAGCCAGATACAAAGGGAGCAAAATGAGAATGCCTTACTAAGAAAAGATATCAAGTCATGTGACTAAACATAGACAAGAAATATGGGTTAATTTAAGTTGTAATAGCTAGTTAATAATAAGCCTGAGCTAATAGGCCAGTTTATAATTAATATAAGCCTCTGTGTTTTTCTTTGGGACTAGACAACTTGGGACTAGGCAGGACAGAAACTTATGTCTACAGCATGAAGACCTGAGTTTACATCCCTAGCATCTGTTTAAAGAATCAGACATGGCTGTCTGTAACCCCAACATTAATGTGGGTGGGTGGGTGGATCCTGGGAGCTCATTGACCAGCTAACCTAAACTAAGTGGCAAATGTTTGGTTCTGTGAGAAACCCTGTTTTAAAGCAATGAAGCATACTATAATAGAAGAGATCTTGTTCATGCTGGTATTCATTCAACAAACATGCGCCACCACCTATGCATACACCACACAACACACACACGCAAAGCAGCTATATTTTCACAAACTGATGATTAAAAAGTACCTCAGTAATCACAGTTCCTCAGAAAAATCACCATAAGGATCATCTGCTCTGACAGACTTGTACAGAATCACAGATAAGTAGAGCTGTTATTAAGACCATCTCAAGTAATGATGAGCACATTAATTTTTAACCTCCGTACTTACAGATTTGTGGTATAATTAGTAATCTCAGAAAACATACCTGGAATACAGATAGATCATCTAAGGCTTTTCTTAACTTATTAGGTATGTCATTGATTACAGTTTTAATTAATGTTTCAAGTGAAAACTTTCCTCCTTTTCCTGCTTTGTGATTTCCTCCTTTTCCCCTCTCTTCCCTGTTCAATTAGTTTTCAGTAGTTGATTATGGCATAATTATACAAACCAGCCTCCAGATTGTTTACAGACCTTGCCATTGTCATAGCAGAGCCCAATATAGGAATGCAGACATAGTAATGCTGAAATTTTCACAAATTGCAGTACCAGAAAAATCATTCAAACACTGGATTTTCTAAAGGCATCTTACTCCTTGGACTTGTTCCAAAGTCAGAGATAACAATGGTTTCAAGCACAAGCATGAGGCCCTGAATTTGGATCCCCAGAATCTCTGGGAGAGCTAAGAGCAGATGTGCTTGTCTGCAACCCCAGGGCTCCAGAGTGCACAGGCTGACAATCTAGCCGGTTAATAAGAATCAAATTCAGTGAGAGATGCTGCCTCGGAAGGCAAAGCAAGGTGGAAGGTGGTAAGGAAGAGAGCCGTTGACCTCTGGCCTCCACTTGCATGTGTCCAGACACAGCATGTGTACACAAACATGCACACAAGTGCACTTGTACATACATGCACATACATACATGCATATACATACATGCACATACATACATGCATATACATACATACTTTACAAAAGAAGAGTAATTATGTCATTAAAGTTCTGTCCCTGTGGATAAATCAATTTCATTTTTGCAAGAGTTTATTTTGAAGTGGAATCCGCCCTCACATGTGCTCTCAGGTCTTCTCAAAGCCCAGCAGGAAGGCCCTCACCAAATGCCATCCCTTGATTCATGCACTACAGTACCAAGTGCCCAATAAACTTCTATTGCTAATAAATGACTCGGACTACGCTCATCAGAGATAGCAGAATAAAATGGACTAAGCGAGAGACCGAAGTCTTTTTATTATGATTCTGTGTTTTGTCCACAGCTGGTCAATAACTTTCACAGAAGAAAACTATCAGGGTTATAAGGGTACAAAAATAGCCTACTTTGCTTTTCGCATTCAGAGAGGAATGAAAATCTATCCTGGCCTTCAAGTTCTTCAGAGGTTTCTAATTTTTATAAAAGTGAATATTTGCTCTTTGTGTGTATATGTGTACGCACATGTGTCTGTGTTTAGTTTGTTTTTAAAAAAATCTCCAGAGACGAAGAAATGATCTATTCCAGAAACCTTTTCAAAAATGAAATGGCTTTGATTTCCCTCATACAGCCTCTATGTGGCTGCCAGAGGATACTATTTAAGTAGAAGGCGAGAAAAAGAGGTCAGAAACTCATCTCATTCCCTCTCAGAATAGCAATAGAGAAAGCAAAGAAAATACCAGGAGAGCTATTCCCTGTCTCTTCATTCTGGTACAAGGGAAAATATCAGTTTAAGGTAGAAGGGATTTTAGTCCTTTTACCAATTTCATTCATAAACAAATAAATTTAGCAGATTCTTTAAAATGTTGCACACAACAGGCCATTGAGATTGACACAAAAATAGAACTTATTTTCTAAACAACAGACAAAACTAGTTGTAAAAGCTTAACTATCTGTATCCTTAGACTCAGAGCTAAGGGATTGGTTTTAGATGTAGATAGGTACTGAGCTTTCAAGGCAGCCTTCAGTACCTTCCACTTGGATGATCATAGGCAAGGGACTTGACCTTTTTCAACTTCTCTATGAGCAAAGTGGATAAACAGTGCCTATCTCATGGAGTGGTTTTGAGCAGCTTATTGCCATGCCTGGCACACAGAGAGAACTCTGTAAATGTTATCTACCACTATTATCAAAACTTATCCCAGAATTGTGGAAGATAAATACTAAAAAAAAAGTCATTTTAATCTCTAAACTCAATGCTAATACTTGTACTTGGAAGGAAATTGCAGGACATGAATTGTTGGATAATTAGTTCAAATTCCTTTCCAAGCCTTATTTTGTCATTGCAGACACTCTTCCATTTATTTCTCTCACGTAAAAAAAAAATTCCTTGGAGATTTCATTGCTGTGATACCCTAAACAGGAGAAATGGCTGAGACATAAAAGAACTAAGAACTGTCCAGTTCCTTCTAATTAAGGAATTAACTCTTAAACACATCCAGCTCAGTAAACAACCACAAACTGAAATTTTCATTACAGGGAATCACACCAAATTGGGTTCTGTTGAGTTATAATTAGGGTACAAAACTGAAAGGAAAAATAGATTAGTCACGTAGATGGATGCACATGAAGTGAAAGATCAGGACAGAAGACAATGAGACAAAGATATGAGAAAGAAGAGGGGTGGGAAAAAGCTTAGAGAAATGAGGCTCACTTCTCTTCTCCAGACTCCAGGCAAACCATGTCTTTCTTACTCATGCAAACGTTGTCTTTATAGACCTCTCATTAAAAACTTCCTAATTCTACCAGATTCACATTCTCTTTCTCCGTCTTTGTCTGTTTATGTGTGTGTTTATGTATTTGTGTCTCATTTCTCCATTTCTCTCTCCCTCTCAAACCCTCTTCTTTTCCCCAATAAAGACAATTTGTGTTAAATTTATGAGGTTCACACAGAAATTTATACTAGAAATTCAAAATTCGATGTTCAAATTTGGCTTGTTCTATAAAACTAACTTCCTCAGAAGAAAGTTAACCATAAATCTCACCCAGATGTGATTCCTGAAAGCTATAATCATGACTAACCTGAAAGATATTCTCACTGAGGAGAATGTGGCATGAATGTTAGAAAACTAACCAACCACTATTTAATTATATTTAAAGCTGGTTCCAAGAGATGGACCTCATACCTGGCACTGTTAACAGGGCCAAGAATCTGTGAATAAATAAGCCATAGACCCCAAGGAAGAACTTACTAATATTCTGATAAATAAAGTATTAAAACTGCCTCCAAAAGACTTATTGATAGACCATAGATCATTGCATCTTCCAACTCTTGTCAGGAAAGCTTCTTTTTACAGTAGATGACAGTTAATAGAGCACTCTTCAACTGCTTCGTGTTCAGGAAAAAAAGAGATTGTAGAGATTGTAGCCCTAAAGGGGATGTCTATATCATACCTCTCCTTTCAAGGCTCAAAGATTTGCCATGATGAGGAGGCAGAAAGATTTTAGAAACAGAAGTGGTAGATAATTTCAAGAAAACAGTGATTTCCAATGCAGCAGAACAACTGCTCATACAAATTGACAGTGACCATGAACATGACCTAGAGTCAGACAAAACCCCAGCATAGAATGCAAAAGGTGGGCACGAAGTCCCATCCCTTGCTAGGGAGTTATTGGTATATGATAGCTGCTGGGGAAATAGTCAGTTTTCTTTAATGGTGTGACCTCTGGTAGGCCAGCCACACTCCAGGGAAATCCCCAAATTCAAGAGTGAATGGACAACATAAATTTGTCTTGATGGGTTTAAAAAGAGAGGGGCCAGTGATAAAAAAATGGCTAATCAAGTTAAAAGTACTCAGTGCTCTTCCAGAGGACTCAAGTTATGCCTCCAGCACCCACATCATGTGACTCATAACTACCTTTGACTTCAATTCTAAAAACCCTCTGGCCCCTAAACACGCACGACATGTATAAATTCATGTAGATATATGTGTGCACATATATACGAATAAATAAATAAATCTTAAGAGAAAGAGAGAGAGAACTCAGGTGAGGAGTGAACCTAGATGGAGATGGAGAACAGGAATACATATGATCAAGCTACACTGTACAAAGTTCTTCAAGAGTTAATAACAATATCATTATTCAAAAAGCCTATCTTCCTCTGTAACAAGACTCATCTCTATGAAATCAGTCCTTGATTTAACAATGGCACATTCGTATACACCACTGTCATTCCTTTTATCCTACTCTGTAGTTTGCTGAAATATACAATGTCTGGAAAATGTTTCTGTGCTTATAGAAAACTTTCTAGCCTGTAAGGGAACGAAGGAAGGCTCTATCAATAGGTAGACGCTGACTCAGGGAAGCACTGTGAGAGCAGATTCCCAGGTATGACTGCACAGCTCAGTTCAGGCCTGCTTCTATCCAGCATCATCCAGAAGAGGCCTGTTTTCCTGCAGCCTGTCTTGTTCCTTTGCCTGAAATTTTATAAGGAAAATATCCATTTGGGTACTAGGCTTTCTCCATAGTGATACAAACTCTATCCAGAAGGTTGAAAGCCCTTCTATCACAAGCATTTTCATTTGGGATGAAACCGATCAGATTGCTTTCTTCCTTGATTCTGAAAAGAACCCGAACATAAAAGAGCTTTGATTCTGAAGAAAATATGGAAATAACTTAGGGTCTGTTTCCATTTACTTGTATGTTCATTCACTCACACACATTGAATGCTCTTGGGGGCCAGACCAGAAGGAGCAGAGCAGCGCTGCAGCTTAGGACAGAATGAAGGCAGGAGCCAGCAACAAAAATTCCTAAGAGGTCAAAGATATAGTAAATTGTAGCAGTAAACAGAAAAAGAAAACTAACAGATGTTATCTTTGGGGTTTTGGGGGCTTTGTTTTGTTTTCAAGACAATATTTCTCTGTAGCTTTGGTGCCTGTCCTGGAACTAGCTCTTGTAGACCAGGGTGGCCTCAAACTCACAGAGATCCACCTGCCTCCCAAGTGCTGGGATTAAAGCCATGCACCACCACCGCCCGGCCAGAGGTTATCTTTTCAAAAAGCTTGCAAAATTTCTCTATATCAAAAAAAGAAAAGCACATCGATGTGGGATTTCCCTCTGTATGCTGTGATTACCATTGATAAATAAAGGAGCTGCTTTGGATCTATAGCAGAGCTATAGGGGAACAGAGCTAGGCAGGGCAAACTAAGCTCAGTTCAGGGAGAGAGAAGGCAGAGTCAGGGAGAAGTCACCTAACCCTGCCCAAGACAGACACCGGAACTTTACCCAGTAAGCCACAGTCATGTGGCAATACGCAGAAATGGGTTAAATTATATGTAACGGTTAGCCAATAAAAAGCTAGAGCTAATAGGCTAAGCAGTTAATTAATACAGTTTCTGTGTGATTACTTCAGAGCTAAACAGCCAGGAACCAACAAGCGGCTCCCTCCTTACAACAGCATGTTTTCTTTGTTCTCTCAGTACCTCAGTAGAACACAAAACATTAACAATAGCTTTATAATTTACTCATCTTCTGGCTCTTATAATAAAAGCACATTCTAAATAGGAGAATTGCTGCTGATTTTATGTTTTTAGGGTATTGGTAAATTTAGCTCACTTGCATCAGAGGTAATCCTACTTAGGCTATTCTAAAATCATTATGACCATGAACTCCCATCCTGATGTTTATGCTGGTGATTATGTCAGAAATTATTTAATGACAAGAAACTGTATCTTGAACTCCCCAGACACTCACTCAACTGAAATGATTCTTGTGCCGTTTCTTATTACCGTGTCATTCTCAGCTACTTCTTGTGCTCCAAGCACACCTGCCACTAGGTTGATTTGAACCCAGACTGCTACTTTACTCCCAGGAAAGCTGTAAGAATGGTGGAGAATAAGTGTGCCCAGAAAGTCTACAAAATTCTGAGAGTTCAAACTCCAGCATGTGAATGTTGTGACATCCATTTTAGCATTCAGATCTGTCCAGCTATTTTCTTCGTATCATGCTGGATAACTGAGGAGGACCCATAAATGACCTTATTAACCAGTTGTCAAATATGCATATATACTAATTGTTTAAGAAATCCTCCAGCAAAAATGCAAAACTTTCCCCCTTTATTGTATTTTTCATTTAACAGAACTGATTGCCAGCCATTATGCCTCATGACTACTTTGTATAGACCTGTCAGGCAGAATCCTGCCCTTTATATTCATGGCTTACTGTTCATGCTACACTATTCTCTGAGAATAGCACCTGCTCTTTTCATGGTGGAGCCTATATTTTTGGCTCTAATCTCTTCCAACTCCAACAAAAAAATACTTTTATTTTACTCTTAGAAACAATTCTAAGAGCAAGCTGCTCGCATCATAGAATGACTTAGGGAAACTTTTATCTTAGACTAATTGATCTGAGATTATATTTGAATTGAAGACAGCAAGCTATTGTCTCCTTTCTGAATTCACAATGTGGAGTAGCTCCTGGAATGAAATTCCTGAATAGTTGATGCCCTCTCTATCATCTTGAAAGTAACGGGGCAAGGCTTTGGTTGAGCTGTTCAGTGGCCAAATCATACTTTCTTCTTCCAAACCAGACTAATCATTGTTCCTCTGAGAGTTCACTGATTTAGAGGTCTGCTTTGCCTTGCACCCCTCCCCTTCTGCCAAAGACTACTACTAACCCTTTCACTTCCCATTTTGATAAATCATAGTTTTCATCATGTTCACTTGAAGTGAAAACTTATACGCAGCTTTAAAATGGACAAAGCAGTTTCTGATGACTTTTTTGAGGCAGGGTTTAATTCTGTATCTTAGGCCATCCTGGAACTCGCTATGTAACCCCACGTTCAAAGCAATCCCTCAGTCTTAACCTCTCAAGGGCTGGGATTATAGGGTGAACCATCATGCTCAACCAGATCCCTTATTTAATGTAAGAGGCTACATGGTCAAGGGAGCAAATCGTGCAAAAGAAGAAGTTCAAAAAGAGATGTAATGGGAAATCAGAGCAGCAGGGAAACATTTCTAGTTCTGGAAATGCTTCAAGCAAGACGTTATAAATCAGAGCATAACAAAACCATTACTACCAGTAATCTAAAATAGTTTTGTTTTGAAATTGTTGAAAATCAGAGCACAAATAATGCTTTATGATACCTGAAAAAATATAAGAAGTTCAAAATTTTGTGCCTATAAAGTTTTACTGATCATAACAGTGTTTGTTCACATATATATTGTCTATTGCTGATTTTTGTACTCCAGTGACAGAGTTGGAAAATGGCAGCCGAAGACATGTCAGCTTTGATCTCTGGCCTCCACATGTGCATCCATATATACATGTGTACATATGTATATATCACACAGTTATACACACAAAGGCTGGGAAACCCCGAGCAACAGAAATCATACTGTCATACTATCTTAATTTAATATTATGCCGTAATGCTTTTCTATCTTTCATATTAATTCAAAAATATGTGCTTTAAAGAGTAGAATGAATAAAGTAGAGAAAAGAAAAGTGAAACTGTATGTCCTTGAAGCAATGCTGGAGACCCATGACGAATGCTTTGAATCCCAATGAAAGATTCTATTGCTGACTTGCTGCAGTATCAACAGAAGATAGATAAAGGAATTGGAATTTTTTAAAAATGGAGGTGCCAAGCCTTGGTTCATAATCCTGCCAGGATCGAAGGAAATTGGGTTTCTGGGATTGGACTGTTTTCTACACAGGAGACAGTCCCATAGGCACTGATCCTGATCATCTATCATAATTTGGATTCTCATGGCTCAGATTATTGCGAAGATTTGGTTTCACAGTGGAGCAAACAAGGTTCTTGTGAAACAATGTCATTCCTCTGTTCATTCAACAAGGGCTGTTTCCCATAGAGCTTCCATGGGGGAAAAAAGACCTTTCTTTCTAAAGCAAGCCGTGAGCATTCTGTTTGTCTAAAGCAAATCTGTATGTCAATGAGAGAAAGACACAGCTTTCCAGCTTCTAAGGTAGATAAAGTCAGTCTCTGCTGTTTTTCATCATCCAGCTCCTGGCAGGAGCAGAGCTTGAAATATCTTAAGCAAGCAGAGGGGTGGTTCTACACAAATAACTCTCAAGTCTCTGATCCTATTCTCTGAATGCAATAAGACCTCGAACAATATCCTGTAGGCCTAGAACTTGCCGGTCA
This sequence comes from Ellobius talpinus, assembly GCA_001685095.1. Taxonomy (NCBI): domain Eukaryota; kingdom Metazoa; phylum Chordata; class Mammalia; order Rodentia; family Cricetidae; genus Ellobius; species Ellobius talpinus. The sequence goes on from LOJH01026701.1 coordinate 8,954, forward strand.
TGTTCAATCTCACCAATCTTTGTGCTACTTCTTTCCAGCTTGATCTATATTTCTGTGTGGTGAGGAGGACTAGAACAAGCAAGCCAGCCTCTCTACAAGATGAATTCATCTCATTATAACATTACAGAGGTAATGCATCTCTAGAAATACTTTTTATTTGTATGCTCTTGGACAAACATTGTAATATTTTATAAATCAGAAAAGTTTTCTTGGAAAATCACCATGATTCCTTCCAAGTAGCCTTGTAAGGCTCACGAATTCCTGACACTTCCTCCCACAATAAGAGAGTTACCTGGGTGATAGGCCTGCTCACTCTGCAAGCATTACAGACATCATTGGTTATACTCAATTATTAAAAAAAACCTATAACTGTGATGTATTAAGAAACTAGAGTTATGTGGTTCCCATATGCAGATGTCTGTCTTCTGTTTCCTTTCCTCTTGCCATACAGGCTTTATCTTCTGAGTCTACATCTTCCTCCCAAAGTAAAGATCACAAGATGCCCTAATTTTCCATTTTGCCAGGTTGGCAGCTCCAAAACACAGTGGAATCCCCTAACTTCTACATATCAATCCCACAAAAGAATCTAATTAGCAAGAATTACCCCTGAATCAATCGTTGTCTTTAGGGTAGAAATAGTCTGAATTTTGTCCCCAACACTGTGACAGTGGCCCAAACCTCTGTGACAACCCTTGCACAATCATGTGGGTGACGCTGAAGAGACAAAATAAAGATATGATCACTAATCTTCAGATTAGGAATAGGCATAATATAGATGTTTTTTCTTCTGAATGGACAATAAAACAATGAGTAGTTTGGTTTGCCTTATTTTCCACCATGGAAAACTTAAACACTGAAACAAAACACTCATCTTTTAGCATATCATAGCTAAAAGCAGTCTTAGAAAATAGCCTACTTCAACCCTTCACATTACACAATAGGAAAAACAAAATCAAAGTGAATTGGCACAAAAAAACAGAACCAAGCAAATATTCCAGCATTCCCAGAGTTTTACTGTCTCCTAGTTGAGGAAAACAATTAATTTAACAATCATTTACATCATGATAGCATATAACATCTATCTTATGCCAAATGGTTTAATTATTCTCTAAGTATCAACTCCCTGGTAGCTTTAAAAAGCTAACTACCATTGGTATAAATAATTAATACAGTATCATATGAAATTTTGCTGAATTTTTTAAACTCATAAAAATTTGATACAAAGACTACATCTTAATTTTCCCAAACAAGTCAAATACAGCATGACCTGTACTCATTGAAGTTTTCAAAGATCCTTAAGATTGAAACTCTATTAAAAAGAAGAGTTAATAACCTATACTGAAAATCCTGGGGAAGTTATTGTTTAACATATTTCTATATTTTTAAGCCATGTTGTCATCTCTACCTCTCTTTGGGCCTTCAGACTCAGACTGAATTATATCACTTGTTTTATGTGTTCCCCAATTTACAGATAACCTCATTAGATGTTTCAGCCTTTATCACAGAGTGAACCTGTTTCCATAATAAACATCTTCTCATCTCGAAATCTTTATCCAATATATATAAGTATGTTGGCTCTGTCTCTCTAAAGAACTCTTGTCCTGGTTCAACATAATAACACTGACTAATATATATTTTGAAGATGACACTTGTATACATTGTTCTTTCACATTCTATGATATTAAACATTCTTCTCTTTGCTAACCCCCATAAGTGTTATTGGAGATAAAACATTAACACTTAGAAAGAAAAGTGTGCATGTTTGTGTGTGTGTGATAACATCTATGCTTCATACTATCTAGAGTAGACAACTTTACTCAACACAACTACTGATGTACATATTTTCAGGAATGGTGGCATATGCCTATAATCCTGGAATTCTGGAGGCTGAGACAAAAAGATCACAAGATTGAGGTTGTCATGGGCTACAAAGTGAGCTGAAGACCAGCCTGTGATGCATAGTGAGATCCTGTCTAAATAAGTTTCTTTTTAAAGGTATCTCTTGAGCCCTTTCGAAACTGTCTTTCTGTTGGGACCATTTGGAGTCCTGGCCTCCAGCTGCTCTTCCCTGCTAGAGATCTTTACTTTCCTTCTGATTTGAGTTACTAAAAGCTGTGTCAAAGTTGTTTACCAACACTGCTTAATGAGCACGTGTTGCCTTGGCCTTGAGGATCAGAGGATAAGGTTTTCACCTGTTGGCCCACCTGACTGTTGGGTATATAAGCCTCCATGGTGCCATTGAAGAAAGGGCTTTTAACCAGTGACTAGAGGTCCGTGTCTCTGTCTCTCTGTCTGTGTGTGTTTGTGTGTTTCAACCTCCAGCCCCTTGCCCGAAGCTCGCAAACTGTATGGTAGGGCGTAGAGCACAGACAGGCGTTGTGCACTGCATCTTTCTCCAGTGTTTCTGTACATGTGTGTGCAGGTGTGTGTGTGTACAAATGCATAAGGATACCAGGGGGAAAAAGGTATCTCTTGAGTGAAAATCACATCAGTATCCCACAGGATGTTGGAAAAGCCACCTAGGGAAGTAGAAGACCTTCTCAATGTTTTAAGATGATTCACCTGAACTAAAGATCAGCATGCTAAGGAAGCCAAATCTGTCTAACACAGGCCCACATTCCATGCATTCCAAGGACATGTCCTCTTAGATGTTAAATTTAGAGTGGGAAATAACATAAAAGTAAAAAGGGTAACATTAGGGATAGGAAAGGGGAAAGGTGGGAGAGGAAGCATCAATAACAAAGAGAATAAAGGTAGATATGATTGAGTACAGTGTATGCATACATGAAAATACCATAATGAAACACATTATTTTGTGCAACCAATATTTATTAACAAAGTATTAGTTTCAAAAATTATCCACAAAAAAGGTACCTACTTGACCTATAACAGTAATCACATTTCAACCAAAATATCTTCTTACAAACTCTCTGAGGTTATGGCAAAGAAAAACTGTAAAGGTGTGGTAAGTTCCTAGCTCTGGAACTGTACTTAAAAACTTAGACCCCAGGCTTTCCTTCACCTGCCTGGCTCCCATCACAAGCACAACATGTCAAGGGCACAACCAGAACAATCATGCTTTCCTGTGTCTTCTTTTTCCTCAGGTTTTCAACACTATTCCGTATTTCATGAACACCGTTTGTAAGAAATGTTTCCAACAGCAGTCTCTTTAATCTCATAAGCAAGAGCAAAGCTAGACCAGCCTGGTGAATGCGGCACCAGGTACGTGAGCTGTAGCAGGAATCACATGATTTCTTCTTAGGCACACAGGGAGAGAGGAGGCTGGTGATGGAAGCCAAGGCCTGGGATCATACCTTAGATGTTTCTGGGCACAGTGTGACTGAACGGGGTCCAGAGACTATGAAACTGCAAAGCCCCTGTCTGTCAGGGAAGACTGTTCTCCAGAGGAAAGCAAGGGCAATCTCACAGCTGCTAGGGTACCCACTCAAGTTCCCATCATGATGCCCAAGATGACTTTTTGATAAAATATGATCATCATTCCTGGCATTCCATTTCTCTCCCTTGTTTTGCCTAATGTTTCTGTTACTTCTCTTCGTTTCCACTGTCTGTCTCTACCCGTAGGAGTGAAAACTCCCTGTCTTCGTTAGGTTTCTTTTGCTGTGAAAATCATTAGAACCAAAGGCAGCTTGGGGAGGAAAAGTTATTTCCCGCACATGTCCGTATCATAGTTCATCATTGATGGACACCAAGGTAGAAGTTCAAGCAGGGACCTGAAGGCAGTAACCAAAGCAGAGACCACGGAAAAACACTGCTTTCCCCACGTGCTTTTTCGTACAGTCCATCTAACTGGAGATGGCACCACCCACGGGGCCCTCCTACATCAGTCATTAATCAAAGAAATGACCCATGGGCATGATACAGACAGATGTAGTGGAGGCATTTTCTCAGTTGAGGTTCTCTCTTCCCCAATAATTGTAGTTTGGGTCAGATTAACCAAAACAAACCAGCACACTCTCTAAGAGCATTGCTTGTGTCCCTGTGTGACACCCTTGCCCCTAAGAGGGACTGTGTAGAAGTGCGAGTGTGTGTCTGAAACGTAGACTGGTGAGTGTGATAAACCTTTGCTTACGCTGGAATTGACAAAGCGCATTCTCAATAACTCAAGACTTTGCCCTTGTTCCTGGACGTTATCATAGTTCACCAGCAAGTGTGACACTAACCAATCTTCTCACCAGTAATCACACAGCTTCCTATGTATCCAAAGGGGTTGAGACATTTCGTCCATTCAAGAGTCTGCGTGAAAGTGCACATCTTTCATCACAGTTACCAAAACTTGAAGGCAATTGAAATGTCCTGTTGGCAGCTAAACTGTAAGATATCTAGACAATGACGTAGTATCCAGTGATAAATGAAATATTGCATCAGTAAAGGGGCATGGAGGATTCTTAACTATATATCACTAAGAGAAATGAACCCATTGACAAGGGAGACATACTTTACAGTATTCTGGGAAAGGTAAAACTATGAGGGCCGTGAAAAAGATGGGGATATGGGTAAACTGACAGAGCACACAAGAGTTTTAGCACAGTGATACATGCCTATAGAAAAGGATATCAACCCCAAACCATGTGTTGACCAGTCATGTGAAGTCAATATAAATGTGGTTTGGGCATATCGGTATGTCAAGTTAGATGCATTTGCTGTAAAAGCCATGCACCACACTTTGAGGATATGTCCATAATAGGAAGGCTACATATGTGTAGATTCAGGATGTGAAGAATCTCTTCACTTTCCTCTCAAATTTTGTGAGCCTAAACCTGCTCTTGAAATTGTTTTGTCCTTTAAAATCTGAGGCAAACACTCTTCAGCAATCCCTAGAGAGCGGCAGCTCTGCTTGGTCGGCTCACCCCTGCATTGTATTCGTTTCTCGGGGCGAACACTGAAGGAGACTGTCTAGATGCCCATGTTTATTCACCACGCTGCCCCTCCCAGTGTAAATTCTACCTCACAATCAGATCGTCCTTACCACCTATCAAGCTTCTCTGAACACATCAGCTGCCTTTCAAAAAAAGGTGGTGATTTTAATCAGTGTTGGCAGTGTTTGACTGTCCATCCTACGGCTACACATCAATGGACAGCTCCCTTGTAGCTCCCCAAGGGGTCAAGATGGTGTGGCATCATTAGACACCATTCATGCCGATCTCAGTTGCCATATGTAAAAGGAATTCATTATAGCGGTGGAGGAAATGTTCTCAAAATGTCCACCTGCCCCATCTCTAGAGTGTTTCCAATATCTTTTATAAACTTTGATTTCCCTGCCTCTGAAGTATGGGTGTTATCCTCCTGAAGAGCTCAGAAGTGCTATGTATATTACTCTGAAGTACTAGGACTGAATGTCTAAAAGTGACATTGGAAGTGTGCCACCCAAAGAAGGGGGAGGGATGAACAATATACTCTAGATATTATAACAGGATGCCTTTGAAAACAATCTGTCATCTTTGTTTTAAATTCCTACTGCCTCTCTAAGTCAGATGTCATCTGAGAGCTAATTACAAACCTTGATAAAGCTTCGGTGGTATAATCTTCAAAAATATTATTTCAATGGAATCATTTTCTATGTTAACTTTGAAAATGTCAACAGCAGGGGCCAAGTGGGAGAACTTAGGAGGTCTAGGCATTTGCCATTTCAAAGCTTAGCTGTCAGGACAGGACTTGAGGCAGCCTGCTGTGCTCTGTGTTCTGTATAAACATTTCCAGGAATATTTAGAAGATAATAGGGTTCCCACTGGGACTGTGCATTGAAAGGCGCCATATTGTACCACCTACCTGGAAAGAGGTGGATGTCAAAGTTGAGAATGCTCAGCTTTCCAGAGTGGGTTCTTGCTTGTTCTATTGGATTTCCAAATACACAAAGCAAGGAAAACCTCAAACACCCATTTTAAAGGAAAAGTGCTGAATGCTTGCTAGAAGAAAATAACATAGTGATTCATGTCTGAGTAATAGTCAACAGCCTTGCGTTCTGCAGCAGGTCTGCGAGATAGTCTGACAACTTGAGAACTAAGGGCCAGAATTCCATGCTTGCAGACTAACACCCATCAATCTGGGAAGCTCTGACATCAGTCTCAATTTCATGTGGGAAAATTAGACATAGTTAAGCACAGTGACAGGAATCTATTTATTCCTGCAGCTTACATCTAAAGACTCTTCTGAATTTGATCTGAAACAAAAATATAACCAGATGAAGTTAAAGCATAATCCTTCTGGTAAACTCTATGGAAGGAAATACAGTTTCTAGGGGTTTCTACACTTTAAATTCTTCAGCAGTGAGTAGAACACAGTCACAAAAATACTATACTTTGAAAGTAATAAGAATAAAAATATACTCCACACTGATCCATATATATGCTCCAAAACCAAATTTTAGCTGCCTGCAATGGTCTAATTGAGTAGTATCCAAATATTGAGGATTTTTATCATGTATACAAAAAAAAATCATATGGTACAAGTACACAGTACACACACACACGCACACACACACACACACACACACACACACACACACACAC
>LOJH01026703.1:3577-18307 GCA_001685095.1 Ellobius talpinus
TCTCTGGAGTATAGGTTTCATGGAAGCAGAACTAGTTCTTTCTGGCTTGCCTCCACCCCTGCATGTCTCTGAAGGGTACAGCCATGTAATACAACATACATGAGTGATATCTACCCTCAAGGCCACACCTCCTCAATGTTAAGTATTTTTCCTTAAGTGACAAACCTCTCTGCTGATGCAATAATTCTAAACAGACCAAATTAGAAGAAACCCAGGTTTAATGGATGCCAACACTCCCGGGTGGCCCCTGGGGGAACACAGAGAGGGAAACAGAACCAAAAAACCACGGGAAACCGGGAGGCCATGTGTTCATTCTCTGGGGTGCAGTTTAAATAGCCCCGGGAGTGGTCTTGACCCTCCCTGGGGAGGGGTCACCATTTGGTGGGCTTTCTTGGAGGTGGAGTCTGACTGCAGCCACTCCCAGGGGAGGAGTTTGGAAAGGAACTTTCTGCCAAACATTCCAAAAATGGATGGGGGGGGCGGGATGAATCTCCCCAGCTAAACACTCAGCATCAGTCTAACCCGATAGTACAATGGCCCCACACTCATGAAGCTGAAGGCCCCATGAGAGTCATAGGTTGTAGGGCCCACAGGTCTACCCCTCCTCCTGGGGCTCATATTGAGGATAACTTGCAGTTTCCGGCAAAACATCCTGTTTGTTCCTGTGCTCCCTCTGCCCCCACTTGTGGTTAGCTATAGGGTAATTGTTTATTCCTTCTTGAGCCTGGTAATTTCCCACCTGTGATGTGGGAGTCCACTCTGTGTGCTGTGATATCATTAATGAATAAAGAAACTGCTTTGGACCAAAGCAAGGCAGAATTTAGGTAGGCAGGGAAAGCTAGGCTGAATGCTGGGAAAAAGGAGGTGGAGTCAGACGCCATGGATCCTCCACCTGAGATAGATGCTGGGAACATTACCCGATAAGCCACTGCCACATAGTGATACACAGATTAATGGAGATGGGTTAAAGATGTAAGAGTTAGCCAATAAGAAGCTAGAGCTAATGGGTCAAGCAGTGTTTTAATTAATATAGTTTATGTGTGATTATTTTGGGTCTAAGCTAACCAGGCAGCTGGGAACCAACAAGAGACCCTTCTTACTACACACCTGCCTGGGGGGATTTCCATTGTGCAGCAGTTAGGTATATAAGGTTTTCTAAGCTTGAATAAACAGCATTCGGCATTTTTCTCTTCACAGATGACCCACGTTTCTTGTGTTTCAATCTCCAGGCCCTTGCCCAGCTTATGAACCATCCCATAGCACAAGCATTACAACAGGCGACATGCAAAAAACATGTCAGCACATGTCATCTGACACTGGAAGCTTCTCCCAGGCAAAGTCAAGAGGTACTGAAGATATACCACGTAGCTGAAAGTCCTCCTGTCTCTGCCCCTCACTTGGGGAAATTCTAATTCTTTTCTTTAATTCTACTATAGGTTGAATGTCTGCTAGACCCTCCCCTGAACATACCAATTTATGTGCCAAGTGCCTAATCCCCAACAAGATGGTATTAGTAGGTGTGGTTTTGGGGGGTAATTAGGATTTTGAAGTCATAGGATGAGCCCCCTAGGAAATGTATGCCCCTACAAGAGAAAAGACATCAGTTTCTTTTCTGTGTGTGAGGTCGTGGTGGGGAGGAGGGAAAAGCTGATCATTTGCCAACTGGAAGTGAGCTCCTGGAAAGAAGCAAGTCTTGATCTTGACCCTACAGTGAACAGAAAAATGAGAAACAAGGTGCCACTTTATGCCATCTGTTCTGGGGTATATGCTATATAGCTCCCATTAACTAAGACACTCCCCCAACCACTCGATCAGGTTTCAGTGCATGTCTTTCCTGTGGCTCCCTCTCTGTCAATCCAGCTCTTTTCCTACTGGCCCATTGCCCTCTGGGTTGAGACTGCACCGTCCCCCTTACTGGCTGCCTTTTCCCTTTCCCAGTGTGTCTGATCCATATCCCCATTTCAGATCAATACCAACGACTTCACATATAATATATGTGAATTTTATATAATAAGTGACTTCGCAGAGGATTCACAAGATCCCACACACACACTTTATGCTCTCCCTAGACCTGTTGGCCTCTGGTTAATCTGGTGCCAGAGGTGACTGGAGGAGGCTGGTACGTCCTCTGCTTTGTCTCTTGCTACTCCTCCATCAGCAAAATTTTTCATTACACCTAGAGTCCCCTTGCTAACTGCAATTACTCCACTTTCCCTGTCAATATGCTCCAGGGCCTTTCTCTTTCACCTTCCCAATACTGTTGACAACAGTTAAAGAGATGAAGCTACATTTTCTAAGTCCCTAATACATTTCCCGCTAGGTATAAAGCTTTGGAAATTTACAGCCACCATTTGTTTAAGCGAAGCTAAGCATTGTGATACATGCCTGTAATCCTCATACGTCAGAGGTTAAGGCCAATCTGAGCTGTGTAGCAGGACCCAGGTCAAAACCTGCTGTTTGGTGAGCCAAATCCTAAGTGCATTCCCAGGTAGGTACTAGAGGTGGCCCACTCTTTACCCTGGAATACTAAACATTTGGCAAAGCTCTGGAGTAATTAATGTCTGCTTATTAGGATTCATAGATGTTACTCTTCAAAGGCCAACTCTGTCCAAATTTCTAATTAACTTAAATGCTTATTGTCTGGGAAGTGCTGAAGTGGACAAGTCAGTCTTCTGAAGGCCAAGGGAGACTCTCAGAGTTTAAAAAAAGGACTTAAAAACGTCTCAAAAAAAAAACAAAAAGAAAAAGAAAAGAAAAAAGTCCAAATCGTTGTGATCCAGCTGCCCTCACTCCCCCTGACTGACAGCGGAACTTCCTTGTGGTCTGTAATTGACAAGGATGTTTGTGTTCTTTCTGGCCTGTGGGTCTCCACAGAAGGAGTAGAGGTATAAAAAGTTGCTTCGGCAAACTAAAGGTTCTTCCACCTGAAAAGAAGCCTCTGTGTCTCAATCCCAGCACCCCCCCGCAGCTATCCAGGCTGCAGCACAAATCAGATGTAACCAGCAGACATCATCTCATGACAAGTTTCAGAATAAAGATGAAGGAGGCTCAGAAATGGACCTAGAACCACATCCTTACTGGCGTCAGAAAACAAAATCAGGGACCCCTAAACCAGGATTAAATGTTCCCATTTATTTTGATAGATATGGTTCATATGGTGCTGAATGTTTGGTGGAGACACGGACTTTAAATCAGGTAAATGTGGCCACTCCTTATCCTTACAAATCCCAGGAGCCAGTTTGTGATCAGTCATCAGTCATGGGCACAGTCTGTAGATAAAGGACTGACTCTCAGGTGAGTCATTCCACAACTTAAGGAAAAAATATTGGATACCTGATATATTCCAGAGTTCCTGGTATTCTCCAAGGGAACATAAAGAATGTTGAGTTTTAAGGATGATCCCCATATAGATGTTGAAGGAAGTCTTTAATGTATGAAGGAGAATAACCAAGAAGCTCATGGAATCAACGAGTGGACATACAGAGGGCAAAGAGATATGTTGTGAGTCTCCAAGTGGGCAGGAATTACCTGGGGGAGGAAAGCAGGTCTCTCAATCCAGAGGTCATGTTCATAGAAGTGGGTCCACTCCACCTTGACTGAAGGTCAGAGAGCTTAAGCCTGTTCTTGTTCTTTCAAAGTCATTGACAAGAAGTCTGACTTAAGGAGAGGCTGCAAACAAGATATCCTGACCTAGGGTGTGGTTACTTGGTGTTTTGGGTTTTAAGATGGCCGGTAGAAGTGGATCCTCTCCACTTTGACGAAAGGTCAGAGAATTCAAGCCTATTCCTGCTCCTTCAAGGATATGACAGGATGGTTTGACCTAGGGAGTGGCTGCCTACAGAATGCTTAGTCTAAGGTATAGTCATTGTGCATCCAGCCTAAACAACAGAATACTTAACTAAAGGATATAGTTGCTTGATATTTCAAGTATTGAAGCAAGAAATTGTTCTGTTTGTCCTTTGTGCTATGTTAAAGCAGTCTTTTGCCTTCTTCCCCCCTTTTTGGACTGGGGTATATATAAGCATATGAAAAATAAAAGCAACATATTCAGTATACCATATTCACTGGACAGCCCTCTCAGTTCTATCTTATGTCTCTGTATTTCTTATCTCTGTTCCTCCTACCCAATTTCTCTAATTTACATGCCCCTACCCTGGAATGTGAGAACCTGTCGAGGCTGGACCCGACAGATGTCACCCAAACATGTGGCTACAACAAATGTGCAGGTGGATTTTATGAATAAGAAGATCTGGTTATGCCAGGTGTGGTGGCACACGCTTTGATCCCAGCGCTCTGGAGACAGAGGCAGGTAGATCTTTGTGAGTTCGAGGCCAGTCCAGTCTACAAAGCAAACTCTGGGACAGCCAGGGCTGTTATACAGAGGAATCCTGTTTCAATCCCTCCCCAAAAGAAGATCATGTTGATTGGGAGGATTTCAAAGGCAGCTCCAAGAGAAAACATTTAAAATTCAGACTATTCTTGAATGTGTGTGTGTGTGTGTGTGTGTGTGTGTGTGTGTGTGTTTCTGGTGGCCACTGAGAGGGCAGGGCAATTGGGGCCTTTTCTTTTTTAACCTTGTGTCTTGGATGTTCTAGACAAGTCCTTTACCACTGGGCTATAGACCAGTCTCTTTGAACTTCTCTATTTTAAGACAGGATCTCACTCCACTGCCCAGGCTGGCTTTGACCTCACTCTGTAGCCCATACTGGCTTTGAATTTGCAGACTTCTTGCCTTCACCTTCCTTGTAATTGCAAGCTAGAGCCACTAGACTAGGTCTCTACCCTCTGAGCCATTCTGCATCTTTCTCTTGGCTGGTGCTCATGTGAAAGGGAGCTTCTCTGACCACAGCAAGGAGCAGCCTGGGTCTATGAATGTAAACATAAATTAAGAAGGTAATTTGAAAGCATGGCCATTTAACAAATTAACAAAGCTGGTTCTACTCTAGGGTCCATGACTTCCCAGTCATGGCTTTGAGCCAGGATTACAGTACCAGGCATGTCCTAAAATCTAGTCGGAAAGTGGTTAGTCACCCCACAATGGTTGTGACATTGTTATATTGGTGGGTACATCTCATGGACGTATAGGTAGCACTAACTGGATTTAGTGGGCTATCTACAATCAAAAATCGAAATAATAACAAACCACATTGAGAGGGGTATATTGTAAAGGACATGGGAGGAATGTTCTACCCATATTTGAAAACTGTTACACAGTTTGGCAAAGGAGTCACTCATGATGTTCATAAATGTGTGAAGGGCACCTCTTTGGGGCTTTACTTGTCACTATGAATGAGTGTCAAGCAACATTCATGCCGGAAACTGTGCCTGGAGAGCATGTGTTAAGCACTTATTTACGGGTACTCAGATGAAATCAGAAAGACACCCAGGAGCCAGTTTATATAGGGCTCTTGGGGGCCAAGTAATGGCTTTTATATTTTAAATTCTCAAATAGAAAGCTATTAGAGGGTTTAGAATAGAAGAATGAATGAGACCATCTAAATTCTCTTCATGGGGGCCATTTTGGTAGCTGAGAAGAGAGTATAAGCGAGGCAAAGTGTAAACAGAGATGAATCAGGAAAAATATACAGTGGTGTTCACTGGGTACTTGAGAACCAGGTGAAAAGATGCAGTCAGGCTTGAGGTCATTTCATCAAGATCATGTCAACAGGGGTGCCCCAGATTGTTTAGGTGAAGCTTAGGAGGGAAGGAAGAAATAACCACTGACTCCAAGGTCCAAACAAGTGGAAGTATGGTGTGGATACTTAATGAGATGTCAATCCACTCTGTTCCAGACACACTAAGTTTGAGACGCCCACTGCCCATCAGAGAGGAATTCTTCCAGATGAAGCTAAGGGACTGTGTTTTAGCAGAACCAAGAGATATCAGAGTAACTATTCCTGGATGGAGTCATGGTGTGTGTGTCATCAGTGTGTGTTTCTGTGTGTGTGTGGGGGGGTGTCATGGGGGAAGGGGGATCCATCAGAAATGCAGAGAGCAGACGTAACCCAACCGACCTGTGTGACTAACACCTCGGATTGTGTCATCCAGGGATGACAGTGAGCCACTGTCTGAAAGGCTATGCTCTGGTTTTTGGTTTGTTACAGCAGTTCTTAAAGAGGGGAAATGTCAGCTTCTTTAGAAGATGTTGCTCATAACCTGGAATGATCGCTCTGATGAAAGGGCTCAGTGAGGGTGGGCAGCATGAAACCGTGACCCTAAGGGCTTCATTAGCCTACAATAAAATCTTCAGACTCATCCAGTGTGTGGGTTCACTTTGGTTCATGATTTCAGAGAGAGAAAGAGAGAGAGAGAGATTCATTCTGTATGTTCTGTTACTCTAGAGAACCCTGACTAATACAATGCATTTCTCCCCCATTCCGGCCCAGGCAAAGGAACCTCCTGCCACCATGAGGAATATGCATTGCTGTGTTGAACAGAGTGAGTCAGGTCTTGCAGCTAGTGGCTTGGGTTTAATTTGCTCACTTGAAGATGATACAAGTGATATTTCTTCATCCTTTCTCTAGAACTGTCACTCATCCAGACAAACATCACCTGGTGATGGAACCGTATCTGAGAGCCTGCTCGTTATCTTTGGAGGATGAGAGAGATTGCCCAGTCATTGCTTCCCTAGCCCCTCCCACTTTGCTCTTCCTCTGTATGTTCTCACTCATTCCCCCTGCCACAGTGAGCCTGAGCTTGTAGAATGCTTGGAGAAGAATGGAAGTGTGTTGAGTGGAAATGCAACAGTTTTGGAAAATGAAGCCTTCAAGGGTTGGGCAGTAAAGATTGGCTTTCAGTTTTCTCTGGTATTTTTTTAAAATATTTCAAAACTAAAGGTGATGCGAAGGAGACTCCTGGAGGTGATAGCCATGTTCATTGCTAGACTGTGGTGAGACGAAGGGTGAGTACATATATTCAAACTCATCAAATTGTATACAAGTGCACGTAGGTCTTGTGTACATCGATTATATCTCAATAAAGTTGTTGATTTGTTTTGAAGGAAGTTGGTGGGCCAGAGAGATGGCGCAGCAGTTAAGAGCACTTACTGAACTTGCAGAGAGTAAGAGTTCAGTTCCTAAAATCCACATTGGATGCCTTACAACAATGGGTAATAGCCATTACCACAGGGGATCCAATGTCCTCTCCTATGAGCCTCTGCAGGCACATGCACACTCACAGCATATATTCACACAGACACATGCATCCTCATAAATAAAAACAAAAATCTTAATCTTTTTCTCTAAAAAAAGGGGAAGTTGGGAATGAGTCTAATTTTAAACTGCTTCACTCTTGCTTGTTCATGCATGAAGCCCACTGTGCACCAGCCTGTGCTAGACACTGGTATGTAAGCATGTTTTCATCTCCGTTCCAGCACATCTACCCGAGAACACACAAAGAGCACAGGAAGCCGTCAGGACGGAGCTGTGATAACAACGCTTATGATAAGGGTGCTGAGCACTATGGGAACCATGGCAGGGGCCGGCCTGGCCTGGAGGTGGTCTGGGACTGTGACTCATATAGCTATCAGTGACAAGCAGAGCGACCTCCCCCGCAGACTTCAGCCAGAGGGGGAAGAATCAATTTTCCTTCCCTTGACCGTCTTATTCAGACATGAGTATGCCCTCATTCCTATTCACTGGCTCCCGAAAGCCGTCCCTTTGCAGGGGCTCCAAACACAGTGATTAAACAAAGGGGATTGGAGAAGGGCAGACAAAGCCAGGGAGAAAGAGTCTCATGCTCTATAAATGCCAGATTTTCTGCATCAGTGAGGCTGCAGCTGTGACATGCAGCAGGCTGCTTCCTAGGGCGTGTATTTCTAATGCACCATGGAAAGAAAATATTAATAACATCAGGGGGAGAGGCAAATAGGCTCAACTATTATAAAATCTTGGGAGTAGACAATTTTTCATAATAACAGGAATTCGGCATGTTGAATAAACATAGTTCTTTACACGCTTGAAGATTAAAGCAGAAAATGTGACCATATTTCATTTTAAGAATATAATGTTTATTTTTAGTCCTATTAAGAAATTTATCTTGCTGTTTCATCCAAGCTTCTGAATAAAGTTGGAATAGTTGGCACATAATGACTCTGACATCATTTCTATACGGCTGTCACTCTATTCCGGTGAGACAGTTCATAAATTGTCATTTTACCTGATCGGTTATCCAATATCCAGGGTCAGCCCAGAAATTATATACATACAGGTAACACTAAACAGACTGAGTAGGCTGTGCTTATATATCTCAGAAAGGACAAAGCAAGGATGGATTACATGGGAGGGACAAAAGAGAAGGGGGAACATATTGTAATTAAACATTAATTTTTTAATTAAAAATTAATTTAAAAAATAAAATTAAGGAAATGTTATATTCTACGCATGGCAATTAAAAGCTGAACCCCAATCAATCTTCATTGTGTATGGACTGCTTTAGGGGAGACTGCTCACACAAGCCGTTGCTAAAACATGACGTGCATATCTGATTCACAGCAGACTTAATCAGCACGGACTGGGGGATGTTTATAGTCACAGACCAGACACTGATCAGCAAATTAATGCCAGGCAGGTAATTAAAAGTGTTTCCTGGATGTGGATGACACCTCTGGACGCAGCGTGAAAACAGATCCCTTTGTATTCCACCCCATGCTCTCGCCCATCATGCCTTTGGCCTTTAGTCACAGTGGGACTGATGTCTGCTGCAAAGAGCCTGAAGTTAGAAGCGTGATCTATATTCTGGTCTCGAGACTACTGGAAGTTGTCTGACCTTAGGAAAAGGATAATAAAGTCCTAATGTTCGCTTTGATTTACCCATCTACAAAATTAAAATGCTTAAGGCAGGACTGGGAAAGGACCCAAACAAAGGCATGGGGGCATGAGTGCATATGCAGTGTCCCAGTAGTCATGCGCAAGTCCAATTATATCTACTAATGAAATCCATTCTGGAACTGAGTCAAGGGATACTGAAGTTAGAATTTGCATTCATAAATGCATAAAAGCAAGCACAGTTGAAAAATGTGTCCGTGTCCGTGTCCTTGTGTGTGTGTGTAGATAGATAGACAGACAGACAGACAGACAGACAGACAGACAGACAGTGAGTCCTCCTTACACAAGAGTATTTATTTATTAAAGAATTCTACATCCTGTGCATACAAAGACCTTTAGGAAACAGAAAGCCGTTCAAAGGAAGTAGTTAGAGATTGCCAATATATTTAGTTAACACAGGTTGAGTCACTTTTCTAAACAAATACATTGGTTCAGAAGGCTGATAAATGGGATCCTTGTATGAGGCCTAGAGACACAGAACCACGGAGAAGATGAAACCTGTATTTGAAACAAATTTCTATAATGAGATTCCAGGTAGAAGAGGGGAAGCCAGCAAAGACAGGGAGAGATACCACTGTACTAACAAGGAAGACGACGAAGCCAGCACAAGCAAACACCATTGCTTGGAGCAATCAGGTGATTTTATTTATTTTTAATACTATCTAACTTATTTAGTCTCTGGGAGAGGGCCTGCACCCATACCACAGAGCGCATGCTGATGTCTGCAGAAAATCCATGCAAGTCTGTTCTTCCCCATTACCAGGTGAGTCCCTGGGAATGGACACAAGCAGTTACCCTTCACTGCCACCACCTTGATCTGCTGAGCCATCCCCTGGCTCTGAGGAAATGATTCTAACAATGACTAAGACTTCAATTAAATTCTAGTTTGTCTTTAGAAGACAGACATGGGTATGTGTTAATATTTAGCATAATTATTCTTGTAGTTATCAGAAGAGAAATCACATAAATCATAATTATGGGGTAAAAATTCTTTTTCTATCCAGTCCTCAGGTTTTCCACTCACATCAGCTGCGGCCACTCATGTATTCTGCGTGCCTGAACCTGACAGCAGATTAATTATATCTCCATGCAGTGTTCATTTCTCAGATTATTTGGGGGTTATTTGATGTGATGAGACCCAGAAACCGCCCCCCTCCATCTGTGAAGTGTTTTCAGTTATCACTTTAGAGACATTAGCAGAAGCATTCACGGCAGTACTAATAAGATGGTATAGAGTGGTTTCTGCCTGCTCGTCCCCCCAAACACAGTCACGACACTGAGCAGAAGAGAGACCGCTGAGGACTCTCAGTGAGCAAGAAGGAGAATTGGTTTGGGGATTGCAAGAATGGAAGCTCAATGCAGGCGTCCTGACTCCCATCCTCAAGAAAGGAAAGCCATCAGGCCTGGCTCTTTATGTTGCCATCTGAGCAACTGAACTCAGGACAGTAGGCTCATTCCTTCCCTGTGAGGAATGGAGGATGCTATGGTAATAGCAGGTGAATTCAGTCATCCACAAGGAGGCTGAATGGAGTTGAGAAGGAGTGTTCTCTTACCCCACTGGAGTCAGTATCTGCAGCAGTGAAAGGCAGCAAGTAGGGAATGGCCAGAGCTGATCATAAGGGGTTGAGATGACCCTTGAGTCATCTCAACCTATGACCTTTGAGCCTCTCCTTTTGGGAGGCAGAAGAGATGGCAAGTGGGTTAGTGAAAGGATTTGGCTTTAGCTAATGGCCAGGGCCACTGTCCAGAAGACAAGAGAGTGGGGTGGGTAGATCAGCTAGATCGTAAACACAGTAAGTAGACAACCTAAGAAGACTCTTGGACATAATTCAGTGTCCAAGACTTAAAAGTTACTTTCTCTGCCTAGGATTAGGTATCCGGTGAATCCTGGCAAGGGTCCTAATGCATCTTTCCTCCATATAGAGAGACACCTGAAGTTTGGCCTGGAGAGGCCCTTCCTGTCTCCACAGGTGGCGGCAGTTGAGATGCACAGAGACCCTAAAAGGACCTAAGGAGCTGCAAACCCCCAAATGCTCTGAAAACGATGCATTGTGTCTGTAGGTGTGATACTGGGGGATTACAGAAAATGAATAGATTAAGAGCATGGACTTGGAAATAAAAAGTATCAGTAATATTGTTATTTGTAGACAATGCTGATCATCCACATGGAAGATGCCCAGAAATCTATACACACAGACACACACACACACACACACACACACACACACACACACACATAGGAGAGAGGGGAAGAGAGAGAGATAATATCTTTTAAAGGAAAATGAATGGACTGGTATCTAGAATACATTTTCAAAAACTGTTCAAAATCAACAGTGAAAAAAAAAATCCCAACCAGAAAATGGTCAAAACACAGACACATCAAAGACAATATACACGGGGCCAGCCAGCATATAAAGTGTCCAACATCATGCTCATCAAAGAAATGAAATGGAAGACTGAAATGAGCAATCATTACACACCAAGGGATTGGTTAAAGCAAAATGCTGGTAAATGGGACAAGCTATATCACTCATCTGCTGCTGACAGGAATGCAAAATAGTGTAGCCTCTCAGGAAGGCAGTTTGACAGTTTCCTGACAAGTTAAAAGTGCCATTGCCATGTGACCCAGCAATGGCATTTCGGGTCATTTGTCCCGGAGTTACAAAGTGTGTTTTCACAAAACTTGTACCTTGGGGCTTATAGCGGTTCATTTCCAGCAGCCCCGCATTAGAATCAGGCCATTCATCTGCAGCTGTTGTGAGCCTGAGTGGCGCATAGCCCTGCCCCTAAGCTCTCTCTGCTGGGCCCTGAAAGAAAGCCAACTGCAGGACTCACAGTAGAAAAGCTCCAGGCAAGCGCAGGTGTGGAGGGCAGAGGCCAGGCCAAACACTTGCACACCGTTGATGTAATGTTTGTGAAAGATAACATCTGAAAAACAGACACCACCCCACCCTTACCCCCAGCCCTTTGGAGACAGAGGAGGAAGGTGGATCTCTGAATCCCTAGACAGTCAGGCTACATAGTGAGACCCCATCTCAAAAGAGAAGACAGCTGGGTAATTGTTTTGAGCATTGAGGGATCGAGCAGGGAGAGCTGTGCAGGAGAGGGAGGGTATTGTTGGAAAAGAGGAACCCGGGGGATTCTCTGATGAAAGGTTTTGGTTTTCACGCTCATGGCGACCTTTCCTCGTACACACCCAAGTGGGTACAAGGAAAACTAGGGAGATGGGACGAGAGCAGGGATGGTCAGACTCTTGGCTGACGTCCTGCAAAGACGTTAACCGAGATGAAAGCTGGGGACAGTGGATCTGGGGTTTTGCTAGGATTCCTCCCAACTTCAGATGGTTCTAACGTGTGATTCAACTTTTTCAAACTGTAGTCTGACCCTGGATGGGCACATCATCGCTTTCAGACCTCCATCTACTGCCAGCAAACGCCTGCTGTTTCCACTCTTCTGAAATGTCCCCAATACACGGGGATCTTCTGCTTGTTCGATCTAAAGATTCTGTGGCACTGTGAGAGAGGTTTATGAAAGCTCATTTCTGAAAACACTGTCAGCAATTTTTCTCTTTCTAAATCCTTGTTTTTCCTAAGTATTGCAATAAGAAAGGGAAAGGAGGCCAAAAGAGAAGAAAATTGCCCATAATGCATGTGTGTAAGCATTTCTATGTTCAAATGCCACCCGGCTTTATTATTTCCAAGATGAAACCTGCTCTGAACTCATGTTCACAATCTGTCTGTTTCACACAGCAGTATAGCATGGCATTTCTTCACTTTCTTTAAATATTTTCTACCACATCATTTCTAACAACTCCTTAATCTGTTCATTTTCATTACCGTGATTGCATCAGCAAATCCCTTCTAGTTTAACGTTCAGTTTGTAGCTGAAATTGACATCTTTTAGCTAATTTTCGGCACACTGATAAATATTTATTTTTAAAAGTGTGTGTGTGTGTGTACTATGTGTATGTGGGTGCCCATAGCAGTCAGGAGAAAGTCAGATGCCCTGAAGCTAGAGTTCTAGATCGTTGTGATCCACCTGGACTAGGTGACAGGAATTGAACTTGGGGTTCTCTGGAAGAACAGCAAGTGTTGCCATTGAGCCATCTCTCCAGCCCCTGATGATTAATTTATTGAGAGATATTTTTAAGATTTTTAATTACTTATTTCCTATTATATCAAAAATAGTCAAAAGATACTATTCATTCAAAGTTTCGCTAACTTTAGAGTAATTGCGAAAGAAAAATCTCTGCTGATTTAAAGGCAGTTTTGGAGAGCTAGCCCCGATGGCGGGAATGGGGTAGATTCAGTCCCGCCCCATGCCAGCTGCCACAGGCGGGAGAGCTGGCCCCACCTGGGCAAAGCGGGAGAGCTGGTCCTGGTGGTGCAGGTGCAGGAAAGCAGGTGCGCTGACCAACTCAGCTACCACCCAGGCCCAGATCCAGGGTCTTGAGTTGGCCCGTCCCAACATCCACCCCTTCTGTGAATTGCTAGAGTATGTGAAGGGGCTGGTACTGCAGACCCAAAGGAGCTGCATTACACAGGGCAACAACAGGATACCCAAAAGGAGCCCCAGAGAGGCAATGTGTGACTCACCATGACACACTGCAGCTTCCACGGTGAGAGTTTTTTGGTTTGTTTTCTTTGGGGGGCTTGCAAGGGTGGAGGGCAGATATGGGGGATAAAGAGATGTGTGAGATTAGGGTGCATGATGCAAAATTCATAAAGCATCAATAAAAAGCTTAATAAAAAAAAGAACCCTAACAGTTGAGGACTTCTGGCAGGGATAGGGGTAGGGAAGGGCTCATTTTTAGGTTTTTCTTCTTTTAGGGGAGATCAGAAGGATGGGGGTGGATCTGGGTGGATTGGGATTGAGTGTGATCAGGGTGCATTATGTGAAATTCCCAAATAATCAATAAAAATTTTATGTTGAGAAAGAAATTATCATCAAATATCAATGGAAGATAACTATTGGAATTGTGGGTAATTCCTTTTGTTTGCTTTTCTGCTTCTTACTGGTCTATGAAAGACATGCTTTTTTCACATAGCTTGGGAAAGAGATTAATGACACTACAAACATTATAATCCAAAATTTAAATGCTGTGGGCCCAGTGAGATGGCTTAGCCGATAAAGGTGCCTGTCACCAAGTCTGAAGACCTGAGTTCAAGCCCTGGAACCCACAAAATGGAAGGAGAGAACCAGTTCCTACAAGTTGTCCTCTGAACTTGCAAAACATGCTCCCACACAGCAAAACAAACCAAACCAAGACAGAAAAGTAAAAGAAAAAAATGAACTTAAATGCTATAGATAAGTCATGCTCTGAATAAATTTGGCAGCTTTTGCTATTTTTCCGATTAAACATTAAGTCACGAAGGCAAATACCTGGGCACTCATCTCCAGAAATGCAAACGAATGAAATGAGAGCCTTGCTAAGCAGGAGGGAAGACTTATTGCGCTGAGGAACAATGGAAAATTTGATGGAGACTAAGACAAATTCTGAGCCTCTTCTTGGGCCTGCTGTTCGAGGAAGAGACAAAACACAACCAGGAATTTAACTAAGAGACACCAGAGATTTCCTGAGCTCTGAGACGATGCTATCACTCTAGTCGGGTCCATATTCCAGGTATGAATGTTCAGCAATAGCATTCAGGTAGGTCATTTTTCAGGGAATACCAACAGCCAAAACTGATTACAAATTCATCTTAAACATCCCTAAATATATGTTCACCAGAGAATAACCTGGAAGTATTTCATTGAAGAGGGACTGCTCTGAAAACATTAGAACCATGTGGGCTTTACAGGTGGTTTTCAAGTGTCAAGGGGCAGATATATCATTGCCATGCTACTGACTGAAACCACTTGGGGGTTTAAAGGAAAATGATTTGTTTGGTAGTTACAGTATTTG
>LOJH01026704.1:5742-18307 GCA_001685095.1 Ellobius talpinus
TCCCCCATTTAGTCAAATCTAATTATTTAAATGGCTGTGGCAGGTGTGGAGTGGTATAATTCAGTTTGTGGAATGGTTGGAATGTATAATTCACTGTGAATCTTTCAAACAATATCAAGTGATGAGCTATGTGATAATTATTTAGAAGAATGTGAATATTCTTGGTTATTTTTCAACAACAGTAAATTGTTTTGAATAGTTTGGTGTTGCATTCCATAGCTAAGAATAAATACCTCCAGCTCTGGTGCTGTATAGGTCATACCCTGAAGGAAAAAAAATATGAACCCAATGTTCATTTATTTTTTAAGCAATTGCTTCATACGGGAGATAGTCTAGTTTTGTAAACTTCTGAGGTCTTCTCTGTCTATATCAGTGCTTCTCAACCTTTCACAGGCATCACCTAAGACCATAGGAAACCACAGATATTTATATTACAGTTCATACCAGTAGCAAAATTATAGTTATAAAGTAGCAATGAAAATAATTTTGTGGTTGGGGGTCAGCAGAACATGAAGAACTGGATTAACGGGTCACAGAATTAGGAAGGTTGAGAACCACTGCCCTAGTTAATAAAGGTAAAACATTGTTGAGGTCTGGCAATTTTCCTGCAGGTTTTGTTTGCTTTCATGTCCACTGTTTTTGAGTAATTATCAGTGTGAAAGCCAATTCCCAAAGACAGAATCAAGTGAATCTAAGAATAAAATGAAATGTGATAATGTTCCTCGTCCCTCCCTGTCCTTACTCACACTTAAAACACAAATATAACGACCTCCCTGTTTTGCTGCTATGTGGAGAGTTCAGTCTCTGTCCTTTGCTCCTGGTTAGGGATTTGTTTCTCTCCTTAGATTCCTAATTTCCGTTAACACTCAGTTGCTTCCCTGCCCAACACTTTGCTTCCCTAAGGTATATTCTGCCATTCTAGTGTTTATTATTTCCTAGGCTCCTTTCCTTACATGTAATTCTAGAGAACCCCTCTATCAACACAGAGATTCCAAAGTTTGTCATCTTCCATGGGAAACAAGGCTTCCTCTTTGAAATGTGACAGGGTAGAGGAAATGGGGAGAGGCAAGGCTCCAATGACAATATTCTTATTTATTGAATTTCACCATAAGTCAGACACTTTTGTTTTTTATAAAGATTTATTTCTCAGGCTGTGCTGTGATGGCACACATCTTATTCTCCTCTTTCAGAAGGCAGAGGCAGGCAGATCTCTGAGTTCTAGGCCAGCTTGGTCCAGAGTGTGTTCCAGGACAGCTAGGGCTACACAGAGAAACTCTGTCATGGAAAACAAACAAAAGAGAAGAAGAAAGACAACACTGGATCTTCTGGAATTGGAATTAGAGACTATTGGGAGCTGCCATGTGGGTGTTGGGATTGGAACCCAGGCCTTCTATAGGATCAGCGGCTCTTGAACTCTGAGCCATATCTCTGATCCACACGGTGGTCCTGTGTGTTATATGAAAATCGTGTTCTACAGATGAAGTCTCCCAGTCTAGGACTATTTAGAGTTAAGATTCTAGCCCAGGGAATGCAGTTTCTGTTATACCTTCTTAACTATGAAAATATAGAGTAAATATTTAATGTGCTGTAAGCTTTTGAGCCAATGTCTTTTTCTCATCTTTGTTCTTGCTGCTGAATGAATCTTAAGCAGTTACCATTTACTGAAAGCAAGAAGTGTTCACTCAGCCAGAACTCTGCTCTGTCTGACATCATGTTTCAATGTGTGAAGAGTACAAGCCTCTGGACTTAGGCTTGGCATCCTTTTCGGGGGGGAGGGAGGGTGCTTGTGTCCTGCCAACTCTGCATCTTCTGTGTGTTTTACCTTTCAGAGCAACTTTGGGAGACATAAGGACTCAGCTCACGACAACAGGAAGTTTTCATACCTGTTGGGGGTTCCCAGTAGTTGCTGCTATAGAGGCCCACCTCTTCCCTGGTCATGAATATAGTTTTTTCTTGTATCATTAGATAAATACTACCAATGACTTACAATTTATGATTATGTGGCTGTAATAATTTAAACATTTTTTCTTTGAACACAACACAGAGTAATTTTCCCACATAATAAAAATATCTATAACTATAAAATATACATTTCTCTAAAATTGAACGTTTGATTTACTTCACATTCATTTTTTGCCAGATAAGAATTCTAAGCAGAGATAGGTAGATGGATCGGTGTGCTTGCTGCTCAATCATGAGTACCTGAGTTTGAATCTCCATAACCCATGTAAAAAAGCCAGATATGACTAATGCATATCCTTAATCCTAGTGCTCTTAAGATAGAAAAACCAAGGGGATGACAGGATAATCTCTAGAAGCTGCGAACTGGCTATCCTAGCATACGGAACAGACAACAACATAAAGAGACTGCATGGAACAAGAGAGAAGTCAAGGACAGACCTCAAGTTTGCTTTCTGACCTCAGCACCTAAGAGGGGCACATGCATGCCTCCCATAAAATGGGGCTGGTGTTGGGCGTCAGAGAGAGAGAGAGAGAGAGAGAGAGAGAGAGAACTGAGGAAAATGAAATTGTGCTTTCAAAGACACAAAAGGCATCTCCCGTGACTGATGAACAGAAATCATTTTCTCTGGCCCTTCAGCATTGTTAGAGGAGTTCTCTCAGGAAAGTACTAGCAAATGACTTTGGGCAGAAAATGAGGCAGTGGTGATGTCTGGGTGTAATTTGCTTGGGGCATACTGATACAATACACAGTCACTGGCTGCTTACATCTCTAATGTTCAGGTCATAACTACTCCAGAAGAAATTAAAGGAGCTGCCATGGGAAAACATATGGGCGTTGGGACAGAATGTTATCTGAACCTAAGGGAAAGAGAATATGTTATATTTAAATTAAATTGCTGTGTCTTCTATCAGTGTATGTCTGAAAAAGATTTGAAACAGAAAACGGTTGTATTTGCTTCAAACTTAAGTTTTAATTTAATTACTATCTTGATAACTCCTTTTTACTTTTTAAAATGCAGGGAATATTGCTTTCAAGTTATAGTATAAAAAGCAATGCTGAATTGGCCTGCAATAAAAATGTCTTACCCATTGACTCAGAAATGCAAAGTTTTATCTACTTGTGTGACAAGTCTTGGTTATGACTATAACCAAGAAAATTACATACAGTATATAGTCAGCCAAAGAAAAGATCACCATGTCTTTTCTCCCTAAAGTCACCTCCTCCAGCAGGCTACCCCAAACATATTTCCTTCACAAAGTAGAAGGATGGTTCTAAGAACAGAAATCATGCAAGGCCTTTTGAGTCTAGGCTAGGAACTGATACAACGGAAATTCCCCTGAATTCCGTTAACCCAAGCAAATGGGAAAGGCCAAGAAAAGAAATCACTATTACTCCATAGCAGGAGCTCCAAAGTTACTGCTAAAAGAGTGGGGAAAGCTAGCATACTTTCATTATTAACCTGCTTTAATTTCTCTAAGTTCACCATGTAGGTCTATATGGATGCCTTTCTACAGTGTAAGTCCAGTAGTTTGTAAAATGTGTATATATTTTATCCACAGAATCCACATCCACAGAATCAACCAAATATCAACAGAAGAGATCTGAGAAAAGTTAATCTCTGATAGACATGTACAGATCTTTATTGTTATTTAAAAAACAATAGAGTAAAACAATTGTCTACATTGTATTTACATTGTATCATATTGTAAATAATATAGAGATTATTTAAATAATATAGGAGCATATAAGCAGGTTTATATTTAAGTACCAATAACAAATCCTAAATCCCCCACATTCACCAAGACTATATATTAAATAAAATATAAGTATGAAAAGTGACATATAAAAAAGAATATGCATATATTCCTTACTTTTCATATTCCTGGACAAAATACCTGACCAAAGAAAGTTACCGATGGGAAGGTTTATTCAGGCATATCATTCAAGGAAACAGTTGACCTGGTGGAAAGCCATGGTGTCAGGGGCTTGAGACAACTGTTCACACTGCAGCTAGGGCAGGAAGCAGAGCTCAGCTTGACTTCACCTTATTTTTGTTTTTCTAACAATTCTGAAATTTTTTCTTTGAGAATTTCATGCAGTGTTTTTAAACAAATCCACCTGCCTCATCTCTTCCCCTTCCCTTCCTCTCAACCCTTCTGAACCTTCTCTCCTAACTTTGAGATGTTTTTCTTCCTTTCATCTTTTTTTCTTTCACCATCAAGTATCATTTGTGAGGACAATGAATTCAGTGATTTCCAACTGGTCAGTGTCCCGAGAGACACAAGAGAGAGTGTCCCCCACCCTTAGTGGGTCTTCTCAGAAGAGAGTGTGGGAAGATTTTAAGGGCCGGGGTGACA
Organism: Ellobius talpinus; assembly: GCA_001685095.1. Taxonomy (NCBI): domain Eukaryota; kingdom Metazoa; phylum Chordata; class Mammalia; order Rodentia; family Cricetidae; genus Ellobius; species Ellobius talpinus. Next base: position 10,063 of record LOJH01026704.1, read on the forward strand.
GATGACTTTTCTAAGGAAACAGTTAAGCCATAAGAGGGCAGAGACACATGTAAACTCACAAGAATGACACAAGTGTTGGGCAAAGAGAATCTCAGAGGACAAGGAAGGAAGGAAGGGGCGATGCAGTGTCATCACCTCTAGCTCTTTGTACCACAAAGCAGAGCAGTCCAATCCCAAGACTGACTTTTGTGTTTTCTTCAGACTGGGAGCCCAGAATGACATCAACATCTACATAGGATTAATCTTTTTACCCATGAACAGGGTCTAGAAGTCCCCTCACAGATATGCACTGTTTCCATGGTGAGTCTAAGTCCCATCAAGTTGACAATTTTAGCCATTATAGCTTACTCTAATATTTGTTTGTTATTATGAATATGCTTACACACAACTTATGAACCAAAATTAAGAGAACTTAATATTGTCTATCTGTTTTATACCTTAACAAAACTTTCTTCCTTAGATGCTTAAAATACCATTCTATTAGCATATATTTATTAGTATTCGCAACTGCATATTTAGATGAACTGTAACATTTTTAATAGTGTATGAGCCTCACAACTGTCCCCCACATTCGGTGGGCCTAGTTTCGTCCTATGCAGGTTCCCCAGCTATCAGTCCAGAGTCAGTAAGCTCTTGTTAGCTCAGGTCAGCTGTTTCTGTGGGTATCACCATCGTGATCTTGACCTCTTTGCTCATATTATTGCTTCTCCCTCTCTTGGACTGGTCACCAATAACTCAATACTGTACTTCACTCTAGATCTCTGTATGCTTTCATAAGTTCCTGGTTGAAGGTTCTGTGATGACAATTAAGATAGTCATCCATCTGATGACACAGGAAGGCCCATTTAAGGATCCTCTCTACTATTGTTTAGAGTCTTAGCTGGGGGTAGTTTTCTGGGAATTTTCCTAGTGCCAAGTTTCTTGCTAGCCATTTAATGGTTCCCTCAATCAAGAGACTTGGGAAGTCTGTGGGGTCACTGGCAGTGGGACCAGGATTTATCTCTAGTATTTGAACTGGCATCTAAAAGCACATTCTTTTTGGAGGGATACCTTGCTCAGTCTAGATATAGTGGGGAGGGCCTTAGTCTTGCATCAATGTGAAGTGTCAGACTTTGTTTACTCCCCCTGGGAAAGCCTTACCCTTTTTGAGGAGTGGATAGGGAGTGGGGCAGGGGGACCAGTCGGTGGGAGGAGGGAAAGGAGTGGGAATTTTTTTTTGCTATGTAAAATGAGAAAAGATTGTATTAGGATTCTTAATTAAAAAATAGTATATGAGCCACTTTTTCCCAACAAAATATTTTTATTAATTATTTATAAATTTCATACAATACACCCTGGTCACACCCACTTCCCATTCCTCCCAGGTCCACCTTCCCTCTTGGGGATTCTGTTTATCTGACACTTGCATCACTCTTGTGTACACTGTCCCAGTTGTTGTGAGTTTACATGTGTCTCTGCCCTCTAATGGCTTAACTGTTTTCTTAGAAAAATCATCCATCAGCCCTGGCCATTAAAGTCTTTCCACACTCTCTTCTGAGAAGATCCATTGAGGGTGGGGGGGGATGATGACACTCTACTCTCTTTTGTCTCCCACCCTTGTGACCCCCCCAAAAAGAAAAAGAAAAGCTAAGCACCAAGTCCCTTTGTGTTGCCCATACCATATACTCAATGCATTGCAGTCAAACACCCAGTGGCCAGCTCCTTAAAGGTAACCGAGTGGTGGTTGTTCTCCTCTCTTACCCCTTGCCAGAAGCCATCAGCTGTCAAAAACTCCACTTCAGCATCTTTACTGCATTTTTTAAGGAGTCGCTTCAGTAGCATCTTGTCTAAACTGTTTCTTTTTCCTTTATTGGTGTGGGGCAGTGCCGCTCAAAGACCATGTTGATGTCGGTGATCAGGGCTGCCATGGTCCTGTTGATTCTCATGATCTGCACTGCTGCCAGCTGCTATGGGCAAGGAAACATCTTTTGTAGTGGTATTGATGGCTACAGATTCATAATTGAGAATGGGAGACATTGAAAACTACTGTGATCATCAGTCTTTTTCTCTTTATTCAGTTATTTCCTTTTCTCATTTGAGTTCTAACTGTTTGTATAGGCTAGCCTATAGTTCCTGAGATGAACAGTCCACCTGAACATTTAGAATAACTGAACATACATATTCCAACACTATGCCCAGCTGTTCAGCTTGGGAACACATGTCCACTCTGTTTAAATTATACATTATAGCTTCTCAAAAGGCAAAGAGCAATACAATCTCTTCAAAGTAGAATTATTTTTATATAAGTGATGGAGAGTATTAAATGACATAAGCATTGATCTTTTCAGAAAGTTAATATAAAAAGAGTTGTAAAGTGTAATATATAAAATATCAAATAAATATTAAACAATGGATTACTTTTATGCTTTGTGCAATAATAAAACCAAATTGTACTCAGCAGTTCTGGGAGGGGGTGAAGGAAGACGGCCTAAATTCTTTGCTTTCTTTGGGAAAGATATGGTATCTTTGGCATATATGTATGGCTCAGCAATTCTTGTTTAAAGTATACTTACCAGAGAAATTTTGAATTATGTTAAAAATACACAAAAGTCACAGATGCATCATTTATATAGTAACTAAACTGGAAATACCCAGTATGTCCATTAGCTAGACAATAGGGAAATCCATGATACATTTACAAAATGAAATATTCTGTAGCAGTGGAAACTGTTGTGTGTCATAGCGCCTTCCTTCTAACTGGAGTGCTTTCTTCTCCGGACCATTCGGTTCATCATCTCTTTTTACAAACCACTCATTAGTGAAGCTGACACTGCTTATTTATTATGCCATCCCGAGTCCCCAAGGACAGTGATTTCAGTCATTCTTCATGACATACAATCTGTTTGATGACCTGCCTCTTCAGGAAAATCATGCTCCCTGGGCACATTCTTTACCTCCAAGTCTCAAATGCTGAGACTGGTTGTGGCACAGAATAGGTGAAGAAGGATGCTTAAAGAAATCCCACACTAGCTCAGAATTGAGAAATAGAAGGTTATTTATTTAGGGGTAGACTCACAAATCAGAATCCTCAGCTGGAACGGAGATCAGAAACTGAATCCTGCAGCTGGAAAAGAGGCCAGATGCATGCTCTACATCGGCATAAATCGTATAAGAGGCCATGCCCCGGTGGGCAGGTAACTACTGGCTGTAAGATTTCCTACAGCAAATAGATACTCAACTCCCTTCTCCTCTCTCTTTTCCTTCTCCTTCTCTCCCTTCCCTACCCCCTCTTTTGTGGGGAATGACTGAGTAGGTCTTGAGAAAGTCACACAATCTTTTTGAGCCTGGGTTCCCTCATCTATATAATAATACCTGCTTTGAGTGTGTGTCACAGAACTCCATATGATGAGAGGGTGAGTAGATTGAACTCCTCTCCTGACAACTGACTGGGTTTAATCTTGGGAAACAACGTAACATTTCTGAACTATCCTCATCTGTAACAGTTCTTCCTCAGAACATTTGTAACACTTAATTCATGCTTTTCTTGAGACTTTAATTGCCCTAGGACTTGTATTATTCAACAATTCATTCAAAATGTAGGGAACAACTCAATCATTTAAATGGAAATTGAAGATGACAATAAGAGAGGAAAGGAGGGAGAAAAAGAAAAATGGAAGAGAACAGGTAGCTTTTCTGATCTCAAGATGTGTGTCAGAACTGTGCCAAGTATTTTCATAGGCTATCACTGTGAGTCATTAGGACACACCTCCAAAGATCCTGTGTGGAATGAAGTCAGGGAGGGCCTTCAGGGAAGAAAGAAGTCTGGCTATGGAGGATGAAGGGCCTCGGAAAGACAGCTTTAACAGTGTCCTGCCAGGCAAATGTTGTGCCTCTCCATAGCATCTCTCAATACTTCACCATGCAAATGGGATACAAATGTCGTCTGTTGGGTCTGAATTGAGAATTAGACGAGAATTTGTAAGAGTCTCCAGTTGATGTTGTGCCATGGTGCAACTTGAAAAGCAGTCAGTTGGAACTGAAGAGACATTTTACCAAAATGATGAGAATTTCAACAGATAGAGAGGGGGTAATGAAAAGCAGATGGGATGAGATCAAGGCAAAGATGGCAAAAAACCAAAACAACGACTTAGCTTCTGTGAGATCCTATACAAATTTAGAAGAAGGAAAACATCATTCAGCTAGAATGTGACGTATCTTCTGTTTTACTATACTATCTGGAGTTTATTACATGGTCAGTGGAAACATTTTAAGGATATTCTGAGGATGAGATTTAATAACATGAGAACCATGCTTTAGTGGGACTGACTGCATGTCAGTGGTATGTAGGCTTGATTAAGGGAAACGACTCCAGGCAATGAGGCCAGTCCCTACTGGGTGCCTGGCACTTAACTATATTTGCTGAATTAATTGAATATTAAAGATGTATTTGCATTTTGTGAGATGCAATAGCACCATTCTAATTAGTGTCTGGAGACCTTATGCTCATAATAGTGCATTACTTACTCTTTCCATTGCTAACACAAGTAACAACAATAAAGGAAATGGACATTTTCTAGAGACTTTCAGGGTTGACATATCATCTCCTTTCTGCCTCATTTGAAATGCAGAAATTTAAATTCAAAGTTAAGAGCGAGAGAAGATTGCTTTGTCAATAATAAAATGTCTCCCGGGGCTGTAGGTGTGATGGGATTGTAAATACCCATTTGTCAGCAAAGTGGCATGAACCATCTTAAACTTTTTTATTTTATTTCTAAACTCATGGCTTTTGGAAATATGAGCTAACTTCTTGTCTGAAGTGATCTTTTGTTGACACTTGTGCCCTAGTGGAACAGGCATCCCAATTTGTTAGTGGGCTCCCAGCCAACTTGCAAATGGGGATGAGCACAGGCGGCAGTCTCTACAGATGACATGCATTGATTCTGCAGGATGTCAGGCTAGTAAAGTTGAAATGGCCGTCTGTCCCCTGCTTCTGTGCTTGCCATGGAAGGGGGTGGGCTGTCATGAGTCCAGCTTTCAGCTCAATTAATTCCAAAAGTGAAAATTACCTTCTGCAGTGAATTGCAACAAATTAATATGCCTGGGAAATTAGAATAGGTGTCCCCCAAAAGAAAACAGCAGAGACTTTCTCTTTGTGGGTATAACCACAAAAATACTAAAAAGCCTGGTCCTATAATAAATAATCACAAGCTTCATTTTTGAACTTCTTTTCTAGAATGAATAAGTTTCTAGGTAATAGCTGAATTCCCCCTTGTTTGCCACAAGAGGAACAAGGTCTCAGACACTGTCATCTTACTATTGAGATTTTAAAACACTATTCAACAAAAGAAATAGTTGAAAAAGAAAACTGCTTTTTCTGTTGTTGACTTTGAAGTCCATTTGCTTGTGGTTCCTGGGGTGGCTCTCAAATTTGGTCTTTTGGAGTACTTCCTAAGGGCCCCAGAAAATCCCATTCTTATGCAGTGTAGTAAATTGCTATGATAATCTGGGGTTCCAAAGATTAGTATCCATCCCTGCTTTTATGCATACCTCCTCAGTAACACTGATACTGAATGCCAGTCAAGGCTTCTGAAATCAATGCATGCAATCCTTTTTGGAAAAAAATATTATTGGAGGAGTTTGGGGAACATAGCAGAAGAGAAGGTAAAGAATAAAAGTTACTCAATGAACTGCTCTGTTGCATCTAACACATACGAATACTACTTATTCATCTTTGACTTGTGATCTTAACAGCTTTCTTTATTCAGCAGGCCCTCTGAATCCCTCAGGTCTGTGTTATCTCTCTTATGTGACTCCACATGCTTCTCTTGTGATGTCTACCACTCACTGGGTGTTACTGTTTATAGGATTTCCCTCTCCCTGGATTGCAATACCCATGAATATTGAGACAGTTTCTTGTTCACCACTGTAGGCCAAGAGCCTAATGATATTGTCTACATCTTAGTAACAACTCTTTCATGGGTTGCTTAGTTAAATCTTTGCCATGAATTTAAGAGAACCCACTATCCTGAAATTTAGATGAGAAAAAAATAGATTAGAGCCTGAGGAGATGGTTTTATGGATAAAGCATGTGCCAAGCAAGCATGAGGCCTAAAGCTTGGATCTTCAGTACTCACACATAAATTCTAGATTACCATGGTGGTGCACATGTCATTCTAGCATTTGGATGGTGGAGACAGGGTATTCCTTGAGCAAGATGAGTAGCTAGACTACTGTGTCAAGGAGCTAAGCGTTCAACTGAGAGACCTTATCCCAATAACATGGTGGGCAATGATTAAGGAAGACCCATGAGGTCTGCCTTGGGCCTCCACACATATGCACCCACATATGCAAATAGACACATGAAAGGATACATGTATGCATATCATATGTAGAGACAAATACAGAAAAACAAAATAGAGTCAGATTGGTTTAAAGAGTTCCCAGTGTCAAAGGACTTATGAAAGGCAGAAGTTGAACTGAAGTCCTGTTCTAACCCAGACAGTTTTCTTCTGCATAGATCTGCTGTTAGCTCACCGCACTGATGATTTGCTGTCTCAAGCCTACAGAAAGTTCCTAAAATGAGAAAACTGTCATTAGAGATATGCTCAGGGAAAGCCACAGATCTGCCTCCTGAGGTAGAGAAGCTTTGTGATTTTATGTTGACCATGTTAATGCTGTAATGTTGATCCGGTTCCATGAAAGTGCATCCCCAAAGCTTTATGTTTATTTTCAATATTTCATTTATAAAAATAAACTCAGTGCCTGGACAGTTGGGAATATAGGCAAACAATGAGATATCATACATTTCAATTTCACCATGAGCCAGAGGGACTCTATCAAATCAGGCAAAAGCCTGACTGGAGAGAAAGGATAAATTTTTATCAAGAGAATATATTAAAAACAGATGGAATTGGGAAAGAGGTACAAGCACAAATCACACATATGGTACCTCTGCTGCCTCTAACTACATTGTGGAAACTCAGGCTACCACTTCCTAAAGCCAATCTGAAGGTAAACGGCTGGAGAATGGACAGACACCCTGGGGCAATGTGAAGTTTGTCTTTCTCTCCAGTGCCCTCCACTGCGGCACTGGGCTTTGAGGAAGCAGAAACAAAGTTTCAGCATTTCTTTGTTAGCCTAATAGAAAACAGGAGATAAAGAACTAGCAAGGGAGAAACGGAACGCCCTTTGGCTAAAGTTTCTCACAGCTACTGTCGTTAGATTGAAGGAAGGCAATAAACAGTATACATTTATGCATTCTGCACATAAACTCTGGAGATTTTTAGAAAAGCATCTATAGTTGCTTCTTATAAAGATGCCCCAGGGGGAAAAATCTCGGAAAAGTGTATTAAGATGAACAGCAGAGCCATAAGTAAGATAATCATAAACAATCTTTTCGATGAAAGAAACAGTAAATGATGCATTACATAAATGTTATTCAAATCCTTTGACCCTTTCCTTTAATGGTCCTCTACACCCCTTTCTACCTCTAAATTACTGGCAGAGAGTTTGTTCATTAAACTCCTTAATTTATGTCATATCAAATTGAAAAGAGCTTAGAGCATGCCTTCTATTTTCAATCTTTGCTTCTATGATGCATGGTGGGAAAAATCCAGAGCAGTGATAGCTTTTCTTCCTTCCTTTAAAACCCTTTCAGAGCTACCTCATGCAGTCCATGTTATGATTGAGAAGGAACAGTAAAGACCACGGTCCTTAATAGATCATAAGTAAGAACACTACACTTTTCCAAAGAGTACCAGCATCTCCCCAGCAGACGCTTTTGCCTTCATTCTTAAAATACTCCTGGGTCTAACATGATGAGTAAAAAGCTTGCCACTGGGCTCAGAGCAGAGGGGTCAGCCTTGAACTTTGGTAAGCACCCCCAAGAGATCAGTTTCATCAGAGATCAGAGGTTGGGCAGATTTTGTCTTTGCTTGGGAGCTTTATCTGGTCTCTTGTGCCTGAAACAGAAAAACCCTGTTTCCACTTTGCATTCAACAATAGAAAACAAACTACTTCAAACACATAGTCAGAACACATATTCCTGGTAATATAGTCTACATATGAATATACATAAAACGTGGGTTTAACGGAGCACAATAGAAACAGGCATATATAACCACATGGTCAAGCAGAAATATGACGCACATCTTCCACCATGTTCATAAAAAGAAGGTATTGAAGAAACTAGGAGTGGCTTATGCGGGAATTCAGCATTATCTTCTCAATTTTACGAGAAATTTAAAATTATGCTATAAAAGAGAAT
>LOJH01026705.1:1532-22605 GCA_001685095.1 Ellobius talpinus
TTTCCCAGATGTTGAACTATTTCATCATTTAGGATTATGTTCAGGGTTAGGTAAAATTCTGCTGGGCACTCACTGTTTGTAATAGAGTTACATGAGGTGAGCGTGCCTAGGAGAGGGCTGGCTAAGAAAACAGATTTTCTGTTTTTGGTTTACATCCAATCAAATCAGTGAATTTACAGTTTTTATTGATAACTGGTGGAAGTGTTGATGTTATCCAAAAGTGTTTTCTTTTAATTTCTTTTCATGTGCACTTTCACTAGCATGGCAGTGTTTCTACAAAAGAGGAGAGATTTTATTCTTTCTCTTCCCCTTTCTGCCTCTTTCCACAACACCTGCCAAAAAGCAAGCAACATAATTTCCTTCCCATAACATCCACATTCTGGATAGAGAGGTCAGCATCAAGGCCCCTCAGCCACAATATGAGTGAGGAAAATACATTCGGTTTTTAGAGAAGCTTAGTCTCTGAGTGGTTCCCTTTTATTCATTGGACCTGTGTATGGGGACTATGTCATTAATCATTCTCAATGTATTTAACTTAAGTTCTAATTTCAAAATATCAGTGTGGAAAATGGAAAATGTGAAAAGTCCTCAAGATGTTGCAAACAAGACTTCAGAATCAGAGTATTTAATGACGTTGCTGAACATAGTAATTTAAAAGTGACTTCAACCATTCTCAATACCACCTGCTTGATTATTCCTACAGATTATTTAATGTTACTGTGTTTCACGTTTTCATTTTCATAACAAAATATTATATTTTGAATCCACAATAAGATTACAAGTTCCAATTCAGTAAGAATAAATTGTTCAAATCAAGTGAATCACCTTAAAGTACGTAAAGAAGCAATCCAGTGTAGTTGAATATAGAGATGTCCTTGTTTGAAGTTTAGTATAGTTATTGTTTCTTCTCCTTTGGATATATGCAGCACAACTTTCCACAGACTCTGTGAACTGACTCTCTCTAGGCAGTTCTCCAGTGTGCATGTTTTCATTCTTTTTTAATTACCATTGTCACAATTGACTCTGAAACAAGCTATTCCTGAGATATATTTATAGACATATGTGTTTCCATAATATGTAAATATACTTCAAGTTAAAAGTACTTGAAATAAGGCCAAATATTTCAAGGCAGAAAGCATTTGTGTATTGCACTATAAAATGTGTAAGTGCATAGAATAGCTAAAAAGGATCTGATTTCCTTTACCACTCTGGGTGCCTGCTTTGCTTCTTAGTAGCCTTTGAACACTGTGTAGAGAGAATTTCTTTCAATCCTAACTCAAGTTTTCCTGTAACTTACCTTTGCATAAACTCACTGAGACCAAGCAGTGTTTCTCAAACAAATCTTGTTACCACATCTCTAATCATTGGCTCACAAAACCTGTGGGATTCCTTCTTCCTTGATTCTAAACAATTTTAAATAGACTTCCAGATACAATATAGGATCTGGTAATGTTTTGGCCTCTCAAGTACCCAAAGGACTGATAATTGTTTCTGTTGAAATACTTGCCAAGACAGAGTCAAGGTCATCTGCACACTCCCACTTGGTGCCCACAAACTTCATTAGCAGTGACTTATTTTAGGAACGCTCTTGGGTGGGTGTTAAATTGGTATGTACATTGAAGTTTAAGATAAGACCTGAGTGTTATACTTTTGAAAGTTCCTTTATTAAAATTTTGTAAATTTCTCTTGGTAATTATAGCTTCATTGATGCTGGCCTAGTGTATGGAGTAGTTTTAAGTATAGTTTATAATTCAGAGAGCGGACTTATCACAAAAAATCATGATTAGGTTAAAGGATACTGTTACTTAAAGATTGAAATGACAGTACCCAGGAATTAGGGATTTTGACATTTTCATTAATGGCCCATTTAGTCAACAAGATAAAACAGGATACTTAGCTACTGGACAGGAATTTTTTAAAAGTCAGAGACACCGTTTTTCATCAGTATGATTGCCTACCTCACATGGTGTCCTGTGTAACTGAGAAGCATGAAAATTTTATCTCCACTACAAAAAGAAAAGATACTGATTCTTAAAGTTAGGTGCCATATTCTCAATAAGTAGGAACTGAGAAAGTTGCACATCCAAGGATTTATGTATGAATATATCAACAGAGTTAGGGAAGCAATCACTTTATAAAAAAGGTTCCAGTAGCTCCTGAGGTGATGTCAAACTCACTGAACCATCACATGTAATCATATTTCTGTTGATGTTATCAGTCTTTGAATTTAAACAAGAGCAATATGCTCCTGAATTCAAGGACCAATGAAGCAAAGCAAATCTTCCAACTCTATTGTTAATAGTCAACTTTTGGTGCCTTTGTTTACCACCAATCTCATTCATGGGCCTCTCTATATTTAACAAATTCAATTACAAAGTTTAGTTTGGTGCCATTAAGCATATTCACATTATTGTAAACCATTTTCTTCATCAATATCTATGAAATTGTTGAGACTGTGATAGACTAAGGGAACTTTTGAAGATGGACTAAACACATTTTGCATTATGATATTGTTATCAGCTTATAGGAGCCAGGGAGTAGAATGTGGTAGTTTGACTGTAACTGGCCCCANTTACCACCAATCTCATTCATGGGCCTCTCTATATTTAACAAATTCAATTACAAAATTTAGTTTGGTGCCATTAAGCATATTCACATTATTATAAACCATTTTCTTCATCAATATCTATGAAATTGTTGAGACTGTGATAGACTATGGGAACTTTTGAAGATGGACTAAACACATTTTGCATTATGATATTGTTACCAGCTTATAGGAGCCAGGGAGTAGAATGTGGTAGTTTGACTGTAACTGGCCCCATAATCTCTCAATGAGTGCTACTATTAGGTGGTATGACCTTATTGAATCAGGTGTGGTCTTGCTGGAGGAAATGTGTCACTGTGGAAGCAGCTTTGAGACTGCATATAAAGTCAAGATACCACCCACTGTCTGAGCCCACTTCCGGTTACCTTCTGATCAAGATGTGGTCAGCACCATGTCTGCCTACACTCTGCCATGGTCCTGTGATGGTGGAGAACTGCCTAAGCTTGGGTGTCCTGAAACTAGATCTCTAGACCACGCTGGCTTCAAACTCAGAGATCCACCAGCCTCTGCCTTCTGAGTGTTGGGATAAAAGGTGATCACCACCACACCCAGTACTAATCGTTTCTTTAGTTCCTTTTTGCAAGTTGGAAAAATAGCTGGTTGGGATCTTGTCCTGAGGTCACCACTCCCTTTATTCTATTTCTTAATCTGTTTATTTCCTTGAACACAATACTTAGCTCCTCAACTTCTTGGTACTCTTTCTACTCAAAATTTATATTTTGGAATTTACCATGCTCAGCTTTCTCTTTTTCTTTATAAATCTTTGTTAGAGTTACCACTAATAACCACTCAATATAGTTTATACCAGGCTGTTTTGAGATTTCTGCTGCCAGTGGAATTAATTCAAAACTCTTCACAATTGCAATAGTTACTTGTTATTATACTCTGGTCTTAATATCTATAATTTTAAAACACTGAAATTAGTAAATGTTACAGAATATCTGTTTACACTGTAAAGACATATCTTTACCAAGACCCCTTCTGATTGGTTTAATAAAGAGCTGAATGGTCAATAGTTAGGGAGGAAGAGGTTAGGCAGAACTTTTGGAGACAGAGAGATCTCTGGAAAGAAGAAAGGTGGGCTCTTGAGTCAGACACAGAGAGGAGGCAGGAGGTGCACAATAGAAGACAGGTAAGCTATGTGGCAGAGCATAGATTTAAAAATATGGGTTAAGTTATAAGAGCTAAGTTAAAGGCTAAACTTTCATAATTAATAGTAAGTCTCCAAGTCACTATATGCAGGTTGGAAGTCCAAAGACAGCCCTATAAGAAAGTTTGCTAAATACGGCATCCCAAATGGGGTCATCTTAAAAAGAAATCTTCCAAACACACACAGAGCCAGACACAGATTCCTAATCCTGCAGTCTCTCAGGCAGTACAGTGATACAGTTCTAGGCTACTGCCTGTGGGCCTGAGCCAGCCAACATCATGTATAGAGTCAAGTGGCCGGTTTAAGGCTTAACTCACATGGTCAGAGATGGCTGCAGGTATGCAGTAAAGAGGTCCAAATCTTTACTTAATCTAATTTAAACATATACAGTAAAAAATGGATATAGACAGTCATTATAAAATATGAATAGTTTAGGACTAATAAATTCTTTAAAGAGAGAGCAAAGTAATATAAAAATTAAGCCACACAAATATGGGAAATACACAGGGCATCTTTCTGAAGAAAGATTCAAATAGCACAGGAAATAATCCCAAGGATTGACTAATGTGATTGCAAAGTGCAAAAAAGTTCCACAAAACAAGATAAACAGCACAGTGAAGAGAGAGCCTATAGCAAACTGTGCATCAGAGGACTAATATATAGAATATATAAAAATGCAAAATTGAAAAGTTACCTAATCAATAAATGAATGTATCAATGAACTGAATAGGCTGTTCTCTAAAAAGCTTATAAATACAAATAAATTGAAGAAGGTGTTCAACATGCTTAACCATCAGGAAAATGATCGTTTCAGCACTATTCATAATTGATGAGATATGGAATTGTCCACCAAAGTATGAATGGAGTGGCAGAGAGAAGAGATTCCAGATGTGTGTGTGTGTGTGTGTGTGTGTGATGCCGTTCCATCTTTAAAATGAAGGAAACTGCCATTTGAATCAACACTGGTTGACCTGGAGGACACTAAGTTAAGTGAAAGAAATCAAATAAAATGCAAATATTGTGTGATATCACCTATATAGGGGTGCTGAAAACTGCCATGTCAATGATATGAGTAGAAAGATAATTGCCAAGGACTTAAGATAGTTGAATTCTGGAGAGGCACTGCACAGTCAAGTGACTGTACTTAATGATTCTATATCACATTGAAATTTGCCATGAGGGTAGGTGTTTCTTATTATATAAAAAAGCAGTTAGCCAGAATGCTAAATTCCTTATTGTGTGTGCTTGCTGTTATTATGATATATTGTGAACATATAAAATAAGATTAATTAGCAAATCTTAAATTAAACTACTTTAATGAAACATATTAAGATATAGGTTGAAAGAAAACCAACATTTGGAAAAATGTACTTTTAAGGCTCCATTAATACCCTCATTACTTTAACAAGAAAGAGCTAATTTTCAGAGAAATTTTAATACTTATATGAAAATTGAAGCTGCTTCTGTGATGTTACTCATAAAAAATTAGAACAACTTTCCAACTTGAAGTTATGCCACTTTGATACCAATTCAGCATTTTGATTTCTTAATCTGAGATAACATGAGAAAGTAATGTCACAAGCTTTCATTCCAATTCAGAGAATACAATTCCCCATTCAACATTTTTTCCAATGATGACTCTCCAGAATATCTGCTTCCAAGACAAATCCTTTCCATCAAAAGACATAATTAATCCCAGGTGAAACACCAACAGTTACAAGTCAATGCCTCTGCATCTTTGTTGGTCCTCTTTAAATATCAGCATAGTTCAAGATGTTAAAAGCTTTTGCTGTTAATATCTCTAGGTCAGGATTCATCATAAAAAGAGTGCTCTGTCTAATTTATTTCATCCACACTAGCTGTCTTCTGCCCTGCGTGAACAGTTTTGCATTGAATATCATTTCTCTATATAAATATATTAAAATTCAAATATCGAGTTTCCTGTAACATTGTTTTGAGACTTTAGAAGAGAAGATTTTGATTAACAAATACTCAATTTTTGATTTCACATCAAATTCTCTAAGTAATTCTGTTTCTAACTGTGGTATATGTTTCACATTAAAATTAATTATTCCAATGGAAGCTCAGTTTGAAAACAACATTGTGTTTGGATATTCCCAGGCATTATTAGAATCATCTAAGATGAACAAGGTAAGTTTCATAGTGGGATTGATAACTATAAAAGATTCTTACTTTCCTCATATGATGATAATTATTTTTAAATGCTTTTCAAATATATATTATCATTTTGTTCTCATCTTAAGTCTATGACATTTAAGCATTAAACTTCTCTCACGTTGTAATTGAAGTTTAAATTCTTAAGGAATTTGTAGGACACAGGTTTTTGAAATCAAAGACCACGCTTTTGCCATGGAATACCAAATGAAAAACATCCAGACAAATTATGAAAAGAGTTTCCATACATTCCATGTACATGGAAGATTTAAATACATAATTTACTCCATGAACATAGAAAACCCTTCCTGGGATTACTGCTATAGATAACATGAGTTTATGGTCTCTTGAAGAGTAATATTGGTAGTGATTATCTATGAGCTTATCAAGTGGTTAAATACTTTTTATAGTAATGTTCTAGTTTTGATTGTGTTATGTTTTCCTATATATTCCTTGCAATAATTCTGATAAATATATATATATATCTTAATATTTTCACTTTATAGGTGAGGAAATAATAGCATGAGATGCCAAGAAATACACCTAAGATAAAAGAAATTGCACATGGAAGAACCAGGATTCTAATCTGAAGTTGGGGTTCTAAAATTAATATCCTTATCGCTACTGTTAGATGGTTTTCAGTATTTTGAAGGACAATCTTAAAGCCTTCATTTCATAATTATAGTAAAGTAATGGTGAGTGTAACCATGAAAAAGACCAAATTCCAAAACTCTGTCACTAAATACAGTACCACAACTATCTTAATACTTGAGAGTAGAAAAATGTCATTGTATGCATTGGATACTATGTCCGCACAAATTTACTCTAAAATAGTATTAAAATAATAATATTATTTGGGCCATAATAAAAAGATTAAATAAAATACTTAAAGTATACTTATTAAAACAATATAGAATGTGAATCAAGAATTTAAAGAAAAATAATAAAAATATAAAAATAACATGAAATGTGCATTTGACTGCTCTTTATTAATTCTTTGATTTTGTACTCAATTGCTAATTTCATTGGTTCTATTTTCTAATTTTTAAGATAATGTAAAAGTAACTAGTGAGATAACTTCTCAAGAGTATAATGAGAATGAAAGTGGAAAATAACTACAAATTCAGAATACATTCATTGATCAGTCATTTGAGCAATGGTGTTCTTGTTGTGGCAAATGACATTTAATCTTCATGATTCTTGCTCATTTGAAAAAACTGATAAGATAATGTCAAACATAATTTGTTATAAACATTAATGAAGAAACATTAATGTGCACAGGAAACTGGATGTCATGACTCATAGAAACTCAATTACATGAAAGTATGTAGTACTATTGTGAAGTTATTAGATTTCATAAACATGATTTTTAATGTTCATATTTTTATTAGACTACAAAATAGTCAGGATTCATTATATCATTTTTCAAGGAAAAAATGTTTTTTCTACATCTCCCCCTCTCTTCTCTCACACTCTGCCCCTGCTTTATGCCTTCCACAACAGCACTTGCATCCTCCATATTCCCAGGAGTTACACCCTAGAATATCTATATCACTTACTCTAAATAGGGTCTGAACTCCTCTCTCTGGCTTCCATTCTGGTACTCAACCTCAGACCTTCCCATCTAACTCACACACACAACTCTACTGCATTACCACCCAATATTTCTCCTTCTTCAATTTCCTCTTTAGTTTTACACTCATATCCATACACTTGCTAAATTTTATTATTTCATATGGACATAAAGTGCTTTAGTTTTGCATTCACAGCCTTTACACAAAACATCTACATCCTTGTTAAAGCTTAGCCTCCACTAGCATAAAATCTACTACAAGTTAGATCCTGAGTCATTACAGATGGACTTGTATAATCAGTTGTCTTTGCCCTACACACTCATAAAAATTCCCCATATTGATCTCCTAAGAGAGTTGTCACCCGAGAAGCAACTTGAAGAATTCAGAACCTTTCTTAGAACACAAACAAAAATTCACAGATAAGCAGAAAATAGAGATCTGAAACTAAACTTTATAAGGTGGAGATTTTTAAAAGATTAAAAGTTGCATTGAAATTTTTTCAGGTGATATAACCACCTATCACATGAAAGAAAATGGAGAACCAAAACAACGTGACAGAGTTTATCCTTCTGGGACTCACAGAGAACCCAAAGATGCAGAAAGTTGTATTTGCTGTGTTTTTTATTATCTACATCACTTCTATAGCAGGAAATGTGCTCATTGTGGTCACCATAATTTCTACATCATTGTTAGAGTCTCCCATGTACTTTTTCTTGGCCTATCTGTCCTTTATTGATGCCTGTTATTCCTCTGTTAGCACCCCTAAACTGATAGTAGATTCACTCTGTGAAAAGAAGACCATCCTGTTCAACGGATGCATGACTCAAATCTTCGGGGAGCATTTGTTTGGAGGTGCTGAGATCATCCTGCTAACTGTGATGGCCTATGACCGCTATGTGGCCATCTGCAAACCCCTTCATTATGCAACCATTATGAGTCGACGACTATGTAGCCTGCTGGTTGGAGTGTCGTGGTTGGGAGGTTTTCTTCATGCCACCATACAGATCCTGTTCATTTTCCGATTACCCTTCTGTGGCCCTAATGTTATAGATCACTTTATGTGTGATCTTAATCCTTTGCTCAACCTTGTCTGCACTGATACTCACACTCTTGGACTCTTTGTTGCTGCTAACAGTGGCTTTATTTGTCTGCTAAACTTCCTCCTTCTGTTGGTCTCCTATGTGGCCATCCTACGCTCCCTAAAGAGCCACAGTGCAGAAGGAAGGCGCAAAGCCCTTTCTACCTGTATTTCACACATCACAGTGGTTATCTTATTTTTTGTGCCTTGCATATTTGTGTACATGAGACCTGTAGCTACCTTGTCTATTGATAAAGCAGTTGCTATGTTCTATACTATGATAACTCCCATGCTAAATCCATTAATCTACACCTTGAGAAATGCTCAGATGAAAGATGCCATTAAGAAATTGGGGAGCAAAAAAGTTCTTTCAAGTAATGAGTGAACACACCTGGAGCACAGCATGAATTAAATTGAATCATAAAATAAAAAGCTACTATCTATAATTTTGGAAAGCACATTTATTGGATAAGGAGAAAATTAGGCATTTTATTTACAAATTCTGCAGTAAAGAGATAGAGAAGGGTATAACAAAAGGCAACATCACATATTTGGGAAATTCTACAAAATTGAGACTCTATCAATCACTCAGCCTTGTATGAGAAATCATACGATTTCCATGTAGTAAAAAGTGAATAAGTAATAAGTATTAGTGGTATAATATAATCTCACTGTCCATCCGAAGATGGGTACTGATATTATTCCCATTTTCAGTGACCAACAGAGGCAAAGTACCAAAATCCTAAGGACTGATAAAACAGTGACCAGAATAAGGCTGATTTTTCAGGCCATTCTTCTCCATTTATACTTCGTGAACAGATGACAATAGAAAGGTTAGATAAATATGGATTCTCAGCATATTAATGATTGTTTTGCCTCAGTAATCTCTCTGCTCTTAGCAAGATTTCATGTTCTTAAGAATAATACTCTCTCTTTTAACCACTTTACATTTAGGTAATATTTTCTTATTTAAAACTGTTTTTTAAAATGTGCTCATACTTGGGAATGGTTTAAGGTAGGAAGCCATTGGTGATTAATGGACACAGGGCTGAAGCTGAACTGGAGGTATAACTCCTTACCTTCTATAACATCATGGGGGTGATGAAAGTTTTATGACAATTAATTGAATTTTCCAACATATTCATTGAAGAGTAATTAAATTTTCCAAGTACAAAGACATAATATATCTTAGATGGTATATATACTGATCTGATATGATAATACATATCATATTTATGTAATAAAGTATCATGAAATGCCCCATAAATATGTGCAATTATGTGCTAATTAGAAATAAAGTACATTTAAAATGCATATGTCTCCTGTGCCTGTGGTGGTTTAAATGAGAAATGTCTCCCATTGGCTCAGATACTTGAACACCTGGTCCTCAATTGATTGTGCTGTTTGGGGAAGTGATGCAGTCTTGCTGGAGGAAGTGCATTATTGGGGCTGGGATTGAGAATTTATGCATTTGCTCTACTTCCAGTTTATTTTTCCTGCTTCCCCTTACAGTTGAAGATGTAAGTTCTCAGTTTCCTGCTCCTGCAGCCATATCTGCCACTTGTGCCTGTGCCTACCAATCATAATTGACTCATATCCTTAGTAACCACAAAATGAATTAAACTATTTCTTCCATAAGTTGCCCTTGGTCATAGAATTTTATCACAGCAATAGAAAAGTAATGGATGCATACAGTTCCAAACACACATACAAAGAAACACACACACACAAATTCAGAATAAATACATTCTAGCTTTTATGTCTTTTATGCACAAGTCAACAATTACTTTGAGCCCAGTGAATCTATCAGAAACAGTGACATTTATTACTTTTTAATGGTAAATAAGGAAAAATTCAGAGCTTCCCTTGATTTAGCTTAGTGCCCATTAGGACATTCAAAGAATAAGTGCATAATGTAGTTATATAAATGATAAGAAAGTAGAAGTGAATTATGCATTAGCACAAAATTGGACAACCCAAGAAAGAATTCCTACATTAAGAAGCAGAGGTATGAGCCAAAACATTATAAATGGACTCAGGATTTGGATGATGGTTCACTTACAAAAGTACTTGCTGTGCAAATATGAGGACCTGATTCCAGATCACCAGAACCTTACCAGAACCGAAGGAGATCTAAGAACATGAGAAATATTCTTCCCCAGGGAAAATCACACCCATTGATTGTCCAGTACCAAATGATCATCCTTGAAAAAATATATACCAGTAGCACTATACAAACTTAGCAGGTTGTATTTATGTATTTAGGAATATACATGTATACACATTGATGTATGTAACAGTAAACAGTGAAAATAGAGACAATTATTCAAAAGAGAACAAGAAGGGATATTTGGGAGAGCTTAGAGAAATGAAAGGAAACAGGGAAATGTTGTAATTATATTTCAATCTCAAAAATAAAAGAAAATTTTAAAATTCTGGGCTTGGGTTGCAAGATTCTGAAACCTCAGCACTGATGGAGCAGAGACAAAGGAATCTCAGCACTCACTGACCACCCAGTCAGGCTAAACAGTGAGCCCAGGGCTCAATGAGAGATCCTGCCTCAAAAGAAAAGAATAATGATGTTGGAAGACACTTAATATTCACCCCGGTACCCTTACACACATGCATATATATACACATGTACCTATATACATACAGAATATGAACACACATATACTTAACACACATACATAAGGATATCAGTAGAATGCATAGGAATGAGGCTGATCTGAAAGTATTTCAAAAAGAAGAAAAATATTCAAAAGGTTTTCTATGAGAGATTGTTTCAGAGCAGACTTCTTGATGTTCTGGCTCTTACAATCTTTCCACCTCATCTTCTGTGGTGTTCCTTGAGCCATAGAGGCAGGAACTGTGATCAATATGTACCCACTGAAGCTGGGTTCCCCATGATCTACTCTAACCACACCTTGAAACTAGATTGAGGGAAACAAGAATAGAAGCATGAGCTTATTGTAATAATTTAAGTGTAAATGCTGTGAATATACAGAGTGTGATGGATTCTGTTTCATCCATCTTAAATCTGTTCTACTGGGCTAGCACACACATACTCCAAGTACCACAAGTCTAGATCACTAACAGTTCATAGCCCACGTGTCTCTAGACAATGCATGAGAGAACATGGGGGAAAATATAACAATTTCAGAGCCTCCAAATATCCAATATAGAGGTTTAAAAAGTTAATTCTTTCTCTGCAAGGGAAATAAGCTCTGTAGCACATTCCAAAGCTCTCAAAACTCCAGGATGAAGCCAAATGCAGTTGAGATCACATCCTTTCCCACAGCTGTAGTCAGTTTCCCTCAAATCCTTCTTCCTTCACTTAATTGTCATCAAAATGCTGATCTCAGGACCTCCATCTGTGCACCACCACCTAAATGAGTAGATTGAGATAATTCAAGAAATATATATAATATATTTATATAATATATTGTATTAAAATAAAATGGAAAAAAGAAAGCATATTCAACTAATGGTGGATGTTGACATGTAGAAGAATGTAAATAGATCCATATCTATCACCATGAACAAAACTTAAGTTCAAATGGATGAAAGATCTTAACATAAATCCAACCAAACTGAAGCTCATAGAAGAGAAAGAGGGAAGTATCCTTGAATGCATTGACATAGGAGACCTCTTCCTAAATATAATGCCAGTAGCACAGACACTGAGAGAAACAACTAATAAATGGGATCTTCTGAAACTGAGAAGCTTCAGTAAAACAAAGGGCATGGTCAACAAAACTAAACAACTACTTACAGAATTGGAGATCTTCACCAATCACACATCTGACAGAGAGTTGATTTCTATAATATCCAGAGAGTTCAAGAAACTAGACATCAAACTACCAAATAATCCAATTAAAAATGGGGTACAAATCTAAATAGATAATTCTCAACAGACTTCCAAAGGCTGAAAGGCACTTAGGGAAATGCTCAACATTCTTAGCCAGCAGAGAAATGCAAATCAAAACAACTCAGAATTAATCTTACGCCAATTGGAATGGCTAAGGTCAAAAACACTGATTAGAACTTATGCTAGAGAGGATATGGAATAAGGGGAATATACTTCCATTGCTGATGTGAGTGCAAACTTGTACAGCCACTATGGAAATCAGTATGACAATTTCTCAGAAAATTGGGAATCAATCTACTTCTATACCGAGCAATATCACTTTGGGGCATAACTCAAAGGAGTCACATTCAAACCACAAGGACATTTGTTCAACTATGTTCATAGCAGTATTATTCACAATAACCAGAACCTGGAAACAACCTAGATGCCCCTCAACTGAAGATGGATAAAGAAAATGTGGTACATTTACACAATGGAGTACTATTCACCAGGAAAAAATGACATCTTGAAATTTTCAGGAAAACAAACAGAACTACAAAAAATCTCCCTGAGAGAGGTATCCCAGATGCAGAAATACAAATATAACATGTACTTACTCATAAGCAGATATCAGATATAAAGAAAAAGAATAACCAGCCTACAGTAAACAACCCTGGAGAAGCTAGAGCCCTCATTCAGAAACACATGGAAGCAGATGCAGAGATCTACAACTAACCACTGGGCTGAGCTCCTGGATACAATAAAGAGAGGGAGAAATGATAATATGAACAAAGGAGTCAAGACCATGATGGGGAAATCACATAAATTGCTGACCTGAGCTAGTAGGAGTTCACTGACCCCAAACTGACAACTGGGTAACCTGCATAGGACCAAACTAGGGCCCCTGAATGCAGGTGAAAATGCTGTGACTTTATCAATATGTGGAACTATTGGCAGTGGGACAAGGATAACCCTAATGCATGAACTGACTTTGTGGAGCCCATTCTCAATGGATAGATACCTTGCTCAGCCTAGGCATGGGTCGGGGGCTTGGTCCTGCCTCAAGTAGATGATGGGACTGAGGGGACAGACTTAATAGACTTCCTAGGGGAGGCCTTACTCTCTCTGAGGCCAGATAGGGGGTGGGGTGAGGGAAATGTGGGAGAGCAGTAGGAGAGAATGGAGGGGGAACTGGGATTGGTATGTAAAAATAATAAATAAATAAAATATGTACTAGTTATAAACAAAAGATCTTGATATATGATGAATGCTAGAAAAAGTCATAAATAAAACAGTTTCTGGTATATATCACTGGAGAATAAGAGATCTGTATGGATAAGGTACAAAAATTTTCTTATTCAATAAAAGAAGCCTCATCCAGTCAATTAAAGGTCTGCATACATCAAAATGACAATACAATAAATAAATAACCCCATCAGCCTGACTTCCTTTGATCTGAGACACTAGCCATTTTTTTCTATCTTTGATTTGAATCATAACAGCAGCTCTTCCTGCCAGCATTCACTCTGAAACTGCACTATTGGCTATGGTGGTATATTATTTGCATTTTAATAAATAAATCTTACCTGAAGACCAGAGCCAAAGGAGCAGACCAAACTCCATTTTGAGAAAGAACTACATTTTAGACAGGACCTGACTAAGGGAGAGTGAATGCAGCACAGTAAAGTCATAAACATCCCCAAGAAACTGTGCCAGCTCTGGTCAAAGTGACCCACCATGGTATCCAAACAACATCTACTTGTTCCAAACGTCCTTGTAGTCATGTGATGAACCACTGTTTTGAAGTTCTTGTCTGCTGACAGTCACTGTTTTAAAAGTCTCCTATACCCCAACCAATAAATTCAAAATTTGTATACTTTTACCCAATCCCAAAATGCCAAGGCATGTGCCACCCTGCTTATAGTTTTTCCCTTTAAAATCCTCTTACCCTGAAACCTTGGGGCTGTTCTCCCGGACCCACTGTGTTGGTACGTTGGATTACATTCTGAGTTAGCTAACTTGTAATCAATAAACCCCAGTGTGCTTGTATCAGATGTGGTGGTCTTGTTTGGGGTTCCCATGATATGGACATAACATACAAAACTAAAGCTTCTAGAGGTCAGGTAATGGTGACACATACCTATAGTCCCAGGATCTGTGAGTCTGAGGCCAGCCTAGTCTACAAGAACTTGTTCCAGGACAGCAAGGGCTGTTACACAGAGAAACCCTATCTAGAAGAAATAAAAAACTTTTGATTTTTAAATTTTAATTTCAACAAATATGTAAGAACTACACAAATCTGAGGTACCATGTTATGTACTGACATGTGTATACCTTGTGTCATGTTTAAACCAGCCTGCCCCCTCAAATATTTATCATTGCTTTAGAAGCTTTTCTACGCAGACTGTGGTGGGGCACACCTTTAATCCCAGCACTCCAGAGACAGAGGGAGGTGGTGTAGTATAATTAATAAAACCAAGACACAGAAATTGAGGTTCAATCTGAAAACCAGAAAAGCAAAGGAGCTAAACCACTAGAGAGATCTTACCTCTACCAAGGCTGGGCAACCATAGGCTAAGATGATTAAGCACTTCTCTCCTCCCATTTCTTATTCCCTACAGTGCTGGGATTAAAGATATGTGACTCCGTAGTACTGGTATTAAACATGTAGGCCACCACCACCTGGATTTGTTTCTGTACTGATCTTGTGTAGCCCAGGATGGCCTTGAACTCACAGAGATCCATCTGCCTCTGTCTCCCAAATCCTGGGATTAAAGGTGTGTGTCACCATTACATGACTTCTAGTGGCTTTAGTTTTGCCTCTGGTCTTCAGTCAAGATTTATTTATTAAAACACAAATAATATATCACTATCATTGGCATTTCTTATAATAAATGAATTTCATGCAGCATATTAAAATGAATAAATATGCTTTATTTTTCAGGGTCTTCTGTTCATCAGTTTTTTTCTAGAGTCATGAAATCAATAGAAGGTGATGGATACAGGCATGCATAGACAAAGAGATGAACAATTTGTATGTTACATAAGTATGTTTTCAGAGCTGACTGGTATTACATAACCAATTAGTGTGTTTCCTAGAAAAGATTGTTTTTCCTACTCAGCATTCTTTAGTTGCCCATAGTTCTTTGGACAGGTTTGAGGCTTTGTGGCCTTTTCCCCATCCACATTGGTGCACCTATTGATGTCATCCTTGCTCAGCTTATATTTGGATGATCATGGTGAAACTTTACGGGTATAGCCTTTTAAATCCAAAGGAGACTCAATCTCACAGGAAAATCCCTGATCCTAGCTCTTACAGTCTTTCTGCCCTCTCTTCTACAATGTTTCCTGAATCTTAGAGGAGGGAGTGTTTTATAGATGTATCCTTGAACTGGTCTCTGTTATACTGGTGTCATGGAACCCCCAAGCAAGGCCACCACAGAGTTGGTATTGATGCAAACACACTAGGATTTATTGATTTTTCAGATTAGCCTGGACCAAATTTCAACATACCATCACAGTGGGTGGAGGAAAATAACCCCGAGATTTTAGGGTACGGGGTTATTAAAGAGACAAACCACAAGGAAAGGTGACACAAACCTTGGCGTTTTAGGATTGGATATGGGTATGCAATCTTTAAAGTTATTGGTTAGATACAGTGGAATATTAAAACATTAACTATCAGCAAGAAAAAAATGTCAAGATGACAGTTTGACCTGATGCCCACAAGGACAGCTGAGTCTTGCAGATGTAAGCAGATGTTGTTTTGGTGCATTGATAGGGTTATTCTGGCAAGTACATACCTAGTGGGTGACTTTTTCCTGGAATTGTTTGTGGTTATGATAATGGTTGTGGTATTCTGTAAGAGTCATATTATTAATTAAAATTAAAAAACTTTGGAGTCACAATGGAGTAGTAGAATAGCAATAGAAAGAAATCTAAAATGTCCAGTTAGCATAGTTTTGCTAATACAGGCAGACAGCCAAGCTGCTTGTTGTCTCCTGCTACTGCAAGATGAATTCTAAGTTTCAAGAGGTCTATGAGTTAACTCTTTCCATTCCAGTGAATACAAGTAGGCATAGAATTCCCAGACAGAAAATGACATTGAAATTCAGGACTTAATAACAACTATTAATGACCTGGACCTCAAGTGGTAGGGAGTGCATGAAAACTAAAGTTGTTTCAAGCTCTGACCTTGAATTAGCAACAACTGGAAAAATGACCTCTTGTATTTGTCTCTAGGGGCAACCAGATATTTGTCTCCTTGGGCAACTAGCCTGATCCTTCAGTCTCCACAACTCTGCATTTTGATTACTTTTAGTAAACATCATTTTAACAATAGGAGAGAAAATCTAATTATCAAGTGTACTGGCTAGTTTTATGTCAACTCAACAAAAGCTAGAGTCATCATAGAAGAGGGAACCTCAACTGAGAAAATCCCTCTGTAAGAGCAGACTTTAGGCCAGTCTATAAAGGCATTTGCTTAATTATTATTTGATGAGAAAGGGCCCAGCCTATCATGGGTAGTGCCATTCTTGGGCTGTTGGTCCTGGGTTCTATTAGAAAGTTGACTGAGCAATCCATGAGGAGAAAGCTGCTAAGCAGCATTCCTCCATGTCTTCTACATCAGCTCCTGCCTCCAGGCTCCTGCCTTACTTGAGTTCCTATCCTGACATCTTTTGATGAGGTACTATGATGTAGAAGAATAAGTTGATAAACCCTTTCCTCCCCCAGTTGCTTTTGTTATAGTGTTTCATCATAGCAATAGTAACCTTAACTAAGACACCAAGACATCAGCAAATTCATTTAAAAGTTCCTAGGTAAGAAACCTCCTAAAGGTAATTCTGACTCAGCCTTTTTCTGTTTGTCTATCTGCCTATACATTTGTCTGTCTTTTAGTATTTTTAAATATTTTTTAATTCTTTAAAATTTCATACATTTATATTATATATTGATCATATCCGTTCACCACTATCTCCCTCCTAGGGCTCCCATCTCATCTCCTTCCCAATTTGATGCCCTTCTTTTTAAAAGCATCAATTTTAGTGCAGAGAGAGGAATTAAGACAACAAAGGAGATTCTACTTCAAGGAGAAAAACAGAATTCCTGGAACCAAGAAACACCTGCCAGCAACATACAAAGAAAAAGTGAAAGGAAAAGTCAAAGAAAAAACATAAAGCAATTCAACCTCAGTGCTGGGTCATCAGGGCCAGGTCATTAGATTGGGGTGGGAAGCAAGATACTATAAGCTTAGAGTAAATTGGAGAATGCAAGCAACCTTGGAAGCAGTGGCAGACCAGTGATTCTAACTGCAGGAAAAAGCCTCAGTACCTACAAACTTTAAATTTAGTTCAGATATTTTGTATAAAAGTGTCTCCTCCTGAATGACAAGCTAGCTTTTGAGAAGCAATGCATAATGTCACTCAACTGGATTTCAGAGTGCAGCCACTGGGAAGAGTCCTGTTGTTAAGCACTGAGCTCATCTGAGGATCAGAAAACCCAGAACAATAACAGTGTGCATATCTACATCTCAGCTACTCAGGAGGCTGAGGAGGGGCTACTACAAAGAGAAAATTGACCTGTTTCAAAGCAAAGAAGACTCAGGGTATTAGATCAGTGGTATAGATGATCTGTCAATTTTAGACCCTGAGTTCAATTCACAATACCAGAAAAGAAATGAACAATCATAGCCTAACATTCTGCGGACACCCCTTCACATTAGTTGGGTAAAGGTAGCCTCATGGGACAGTTATGACTGTGAGACATATTAGAAGTAATTCCTCCCTAATGTCTTGGACAGGTGTGAATCATTATTAAAACACCATTGAACACTCTTAAAATAACTGTAGTATTAATTATAAGT
Source organism: Ellobius talpinus (assembly GCA_001685095.1). Lineage (NCBI taxonomy): Eukaryota > Metazoa > Chordata > Mammalia > Rodentia > Cricetidae > Ellobius > Ellobius talpinus. The sequence continues at coordinate 19,828 of LOJH01026705.1, forward strand.
CTTCATTGTATGCATACCATCTGATCTGTATTTTTTTCTGTGAATAAGCAAACATGTTGGGAGTAAGGGATGATTTGATTCTCTAATTAACAGAAACTAAATTATTCCCTGGAACTATGTTTGATATAAGCAAAGGACTGTCAGTCAAACAGTCAGGCAATTACCATATACTACTAGCACTGGCTATTATAAGATTCATGGATGCCTTGTAGAAACTACACAATAATCACAGCTGTTTTCTGCCAAAGAACAGTTCGTGATCCTGAAGAAGTGGCTGTCTTAGTTACCTTTCTATTGCTGTGAGGAGACGTCATGACTAAGGCAACTTACCCTTCAATACTCTGAAGCCAGAACTGGGTGACCTATGCTACCAAGTCCTGCTGCCTGCCTGGGATGGGACCTGACCCCATGCTTGAATTACATTTGTATAAACTTTGATTTGTTGAAGCTTTACTTTGTTGAATAAACTTTCCTTTGCTTTAAAAGCAGATTTCTTAGGCATTTCCTTTTTATAAATTGAGAAATTTCCTGGGTAAGATCTTGTCCTAAGAGCACCATTCCTTTTATTCTATTTAGTAGCATGCCTACTTTAAACTTCTCATCTCTTTGAGCACAAGACATGGCTCCAACATTAAATTTCTTGGTGCTCCTTTTCTCCCCAAATTGTACATTTTATATCTCTTTTCTTTTGCCCTGCTTGCTTTTTTTTCATTGTAGATTTGTGTAACAATGATAACCAGATGATAGTCAATACTAGGCTGTCTTGAAATCTCCTTTGTCAATGAAGTTAATTCAAAACTCTTCAATTAAGCCTCAGTCAAATTCTTAGGACAAGGGTTGGGTAAAGGCTACATTCTTTGCCAAAATATCACAAGAATGATCTCTAGTCCAGTTGAGAATATTGTTCTCCTCTGAAACTATGCTGGACCTCCACAGTCTACATTGCTCTACTCAGTTGTGTTCTCATCACCTGTCTTCTATGTTCCTGTTAGGATGGACCACTAGCCCCATTTACAGAGCTCAACCACTTTTAAAGTCCAAAATCTCAAAGTTGTCTCTATTACTCCAAAATACAGCATGACTTGACATTTCACAACTATGTACCATTCTCAATAACAACTTCTATCTTTGTCATTTTTCTATTGCTGTGAAGAGATACCATGACCAAGGCAACTTATAAAAGACAACATTTACTATAGCTCATGGCTTCAGAAGTCCATGAGCATCATTGTTTTATTTTAGACCTCAGAACCTTTCCCCAGTAACATACATCCTCCAACAAGGCCACATATCCTAACCCTTCCCAAACAGGTCTACCAACTGGGAACTAGTATTCAAATGTATGGTCCATGGGGGCCATTCTCATTCAAAGTACTACAATGGCCCCAGATATAAATAGCTCAAATTATTTGCTTAGGTCCTGTCTGCAACTATTTCTACCCAGACAAGTTATGGGCTACTTTTCCTAGTGGCTCAAGTGAAACATCTGTTGTTCTTAGTATAAGAAAGACAATGTTGTTATTGATACAAACACAATCCTTTGTATGAAGATCTTCTGTGATTTACTGTGTTGTATGAAAACTGGTTCATTTTACCAGCTGGCTTGGCAATACTCTCTTATATCACTCATCTTCTTCCAACCGACTTCCCATGTTTCAATATTAATAAAAAAATCTCTCAAGTGCTAGGTTTTTCTCTTTTTGACCACCACGATTAGTAAAGCATGCTGACTTAGAAACATAAGAGGCAGAAGAGCAGGGACTGCAGTGGCCACCATGACAGATGCAATAGCCACAAGATGTAACTGTGGAGTTACAGAGGGTAGACAGAGAAGACACAAAGGGGAAAGGCAGAATGCAAAAGACATAAAATAAAGAGAGTTTAAAACTAAAGCTGAAGAAGTCAGGTTGTAAAGATTCGTATAAGAGAAACCAGGCATTGGCCATTTATAAGAGCTCTAGAAAGCTATCTTATAACCAGGAGATTTGGACACCACAATGTTAGAGCCACTATTAAGAACTAAAGATCTCAACAACCCAGCCTCAAGAACTGTAACACTAACTGTAGTCAATGCTAAGGAGTCTGAACTCCTGAAAAGAGATTTAACATTGGTCACTATAAGATGAAATGCCAGTGCTCTAGGTTTATGCAAGAGCTATAACAATTATGACCATACTACTGAATCCTAACACCCTATAGCCCTACAGAAGAGCTTAGCAGACAACACCATAGCACTGAGTTCTAGTACCTTAGGCCCACGTAAGAGCTATAACAATTATCACCACAGGACTAGGAGTCTTGATGATGCCTGAGGCCTCAAAAGAGCTCTAAGGTCTGAGGCCTCACCCACTATGACCCATAACTGTTGACTGACATACTAAACCTCATAGAAGAGAAAGAGGTAAGAATACTTGAACACATTGGCATGGGATACTACTTCCTAAATATAATCCCAATAGCACAGACACTGAGAGAAACAAATAATATATGGGACCTCCTGAAACTAAAAAGCTTCTATAAAGAAAAGGACATGGTCAACAAGACAAAATGACAGCCTACAGAATGGGAAAAGATCTTCACAAACTCCATATCAGACAGAGGTTTGATCTCCAAAATATACAAAGAACTCAAAAATTGGTATTCAAAAGAACAAATAATTCAATTAAGAAAAATAGAGTACATACCTAAACAGAGAACTCTCAACAGAGGAGTCTAAAATTGCTAAAAGACACTTAAGAAAATGTTCATCATCCTTAGTCATCAGAGAAATGCAAATCA
>LOJH01026706.1:699-11450 GCA_001685095.1 Ellobius talpinus
AGGTAGGTAGGTGGGTGGGTGTAACAGGTCCCAAACATAGTGGGGCTGGCCTTTCTACTGAGGGAGGGACATTACCAAGGGCTTACCAGCAAGGAGGGATTTCAGAAGAAAAGTAATGGAAGTGTGTGGTGTGAGGGGTAGTAAGTGAGCAGGTAATGGAGGTGATGGTAGCTGCCATGTGTGTGGTTATGGTCCTTGGGGCTGGATAGTGGCCATGGAAATGGAGAGAAATGGCTAGACAGACCTGTGCCCAGCTTCTCAAATGCTGCGTGGCCTCTGGGCTCCTGCCTGTCCGATCTTCTTTCAGACATTGGGGAAAGGTCTTGGGAATAGCCTGGCAGGCATGGGGAGGCCCACACAGACTCACACTTGAGGGTGTGATGTGCCTGGTCTTTGCTGGCCCCTGGCTCTCAGCTTGTCCATTTGGCTTGGACCTCATTAACGCCAGCCGGGGTTCATCTTTGGAGTGATCCCAGCTCCTGGCAGCCGGGGTGTGACATCCTGCCCTTAGGTCTTTGGAGGAGTTGGAAGGGGAAGTTGTGGCTGCTAGACTGGTGAGCACCCTCAGGGACAGAGATGAGGGGAGGGAGGAAGATCTTAGGCCTCACACCTGATGCTCACTATGGTGGTGGCCAGAGTCTCGAGGGCTGGCGCTAGCCCAGGCAGGGCTGGTTGAGGCAAACCTTGGCATGTGTGTATAACTGGCCTCCTTCTCTACGTGGCAGCCCCAGCAGCCTCCATCCCAGTGTGCTGTGCCTCTGGCAGCCCCAGGCCCTTCTACAGGGAAGAAACAATCTAATCTCTGCTAACTTCCTTCCTCAGAAGCTTTTGAGGACCTCCTCCTACCTACAGAACATCCAGCCCCTGAGCAAAGGCTTCAAAGCCCCAATTCTTGTTCTCTGGCCCATACCCTTATACTCCAGGCCACTGAAATGACTCCCTTCCTGCCTCCATGCTCTCAGGTGGGTTTGCTCCCATGGGAGTTATCCTAAATTGCATACTGAACCTTTGTCTGTCTTAGGAGACCCAGTTCACTTGCCCCCTCTTCCAGGAAGTCTTCCCCCATCCCACCAGCCAGATCACCTTTCTCTCTCCCTTAGCCAGGGCCTCAAATACTAACTTTTCTTTAATATATATGTCTCTCCCGTGAGTCTCATGAACACTTTGAGGGCAGTAACCATGGTTCATCGTGACAGGTGATACAATAATAAATCCAATCCGATTTACAACAGTGACTTAGGGAGCATTTACCAGGTACCATCCTCCAAATCACAGGCTCTCAATCCATACTTCACACAACCTGATGAGGCCTGCCTAAACCATCCTATTTCACACATGACCACAATGAGATCCATACGGAGTGAGTCCTCACTCCAAAGATGTCTCCAGACCCTCGGAGGAGGGTGTGAGTAAACTATGCTCCATGAATCCCAGGCCTGGGAGAGCCCACCAGTCCTCACCAGAGTCCTCTAGGCAAAGACCCAGAGAAGAGGATTCTTAGGACCTCAAGATCCCCCATCCCCTCTGATAAACACATTTATTTGCAGGTCGGAGTCAGAGACTCAGACACCCTTGACTAAGGGTGGCTTGAGGGCAGAGATCTTGCAGATACATTATCACCCTAAATCAGGGATCTGTGGTCAGTAGGGAAGAGCATCATGGGTCCCCACTACAGGAAGGGACTGTGGACTTGGCATACAGGGTGCCAGGTCCTTCCTCAGCCCTCCCACCCCTGGGCACTAGCCTGAAACCTGAGCAGCTTCTGGCAGAGCCTCCTGTCCAAGGCCCAGGGCTCTAGGTGTTGTTCTAATTTATGGGGCCACGGGACCTGGCCTGATGTCTTCCTTCGTCATTCTCTCGGCAGCAGGCATTGCTGCTCTGCCAAGCTTTGCCACATACCCTTGACCTTCCATGGACCCATCCAACCGGTTCTGTCTATTGAGGTTGGAGGTGGGAAGCGCAGCCCCATGCTAGCTAGTCTGCAGCCATCAGTGGTCATGCTCACTCACCCACCCAGCCACCCACCCAGCCACCCAGCCACCCACCTACCCAGCCACCCACCCCACAGCCCACAATGACTCTCTAAGGAAATGAGTAGGGAGGAGCCATGCCCCAAACATGAGTCTCAGGAAGACAGATTGAGAGAACCCCTGGCAGCCTGGGTCTTGCTCCTGAAGCACTTCTTGGCCGTGTGGTCTGACTTTAGGTCTCCAAGGGTGAAAGGGACCTAGTACCTAGCTCATGAAGTCAATATGAGGGCTGAGCAGATGCAAATGATTAAAAGCATATGAAATGAGCATGTAAATGTTAGGAAGGCTGCTGGGTGTCCAAAAAGTGTTAGGGGGTGATATTAAGTGAATAATGGCAAGATCACTCTTTCTTGTGTGTGAGTGTGTGTGTGTGTTTGTGTGGCGTATACTCACATGTGTATGCAGGGGTGCATGTGCTTAGATGTGCAAATGTGAAAACTCACAGAGGCAAGAGGACAATATTGGGTGACCTGCTCTATCTGCCTTAATCTCTCTGTTTCTCTGTGTGTGTGTGTGTATGTGTGTGTGTCTCTGTCTCTCTCTGTGACTCTCTCTCTGTCTCTCTGTATGTCTCTCTGTCTCTCTCTCTGTGTTTCTGTGTGTGTCTCTCTCTGTCTCTGTCTCTCTCTGTCTTTGTCTCTCTGTTTCTCTCTGTGTGTCTCTGTGTCTTTCTCTGTGTGTGTTTCTCTCTGTGTCTCTCTCTGTTTCTCTCTCTCTCTGCCTCTGTCTCTCTGTCTTTGAGACAGTCTCACTATGCATCACTGGCTGTCCTGGAACTCGCTGTGTAGATCAGGCTCTCCTGGTACTCATAGATATCCACCTGCCTCTGCCTTCCAAGGACTGGGGATTAAAGACATGAGCCCTGCATCATTTCTTCGAGTCAGGGTCTCTCATTGACCTTGGATAGTCCCAGCGAGCCTCCTGTCTGTTCTCTCAGAACTGGAGTTACTGTGATTTTTATGTGGGTGCTGGCATTTAAACTCAGGTCCCACCCACTGAACCATCCAGGCTGACAATAAGGTCTTTGAAAACCAAAACAAAATTAACACAAAAAATTGTCTATTTCTATTGTGCCAACAGATTCTAAGTTCCTCAAAGCAGCCTCCACCCAGAGACCACTCACCCCACGTGAAAGAATGGTGGGGCCTGGCATCAGACTGGCAAGGCAGTTCCTACCAAGGCCACAAGGTCTGGAAGGAAGAGGTTCATCTTCATCCTCAGTCCTTGACGGGGGAGTGGGGCTTGTTCATTCACCTTTGTGACCTGATGCAAGAACAAGGGGCCCCCACCTTCCTTCCTACATAATTGGGTGCACTACCCACAGGCCGTGCTGTGTGGAATCTATTCAGAGGCCCTGGAGTGATAGTATTACTTGGGATCCTGAGCCAGAACCTGTGTCTCAGCCAGGAAGGACTTGTTAAGATGTAGAAGGCTGGGTGGGGGTGGTGATATTTCAGGGCAGAGAACTCCCATCCAGGGTAGAGGGTGGCGAGGGGTCACACAGGGTGGGGTGGAGGAAGAAGCATGACCTCTGAGCTGGACAGACTTACAGGGAGTCCTGGTTGTCACCAGGTAAATAGCTTCCTCTTTCTGAGCCTTATTTTCTTCTTTGGCAAATCAGGATGCTCAAAGAGCATCTTCCAGGTCTCACACAGAACAAAGGGGCAGTGCATCACTTCCTAGTGTTAAGTGGCCATTGACCCCCCACTGTTTCTGTCTGCCTGAGAGGGGCCTTGTCCCTCCAGTACTGGACATGACCCAATGGAGAAGGCTCCTTTCTGCCCGACATGTGATCTCAGCTGACAGTGACTTTGCTTCTCTGAGAACTGCTGACATTGTCTGGAGGCATTTTTGGTTGTCATTTTTTTTGGGGGGGGGAGATTGCTACTGACATTGTGTAAGCTGAGGCAGGAATATCACTCATCATGCTACACCATACGGACAGTCCCCTCAGCAAAGAATTACCCAGAGAGCTTGTGGGTCTCTGCTCCAGACACATGCTGTCCAGGATGGTGACAGTCAGCACAGGTGACCGTGGGGCCCCTGCAGTGGCCAGCTGCCCCACTGCAAATGAACTTTGAGTGTAACAAAGTCTTGCAGGGGAAACAATGTCAGCTTTCTGATGAACCATCTTTCCATGATCATGTATTCCAATGATAACATTTTAGATATGTTGGGCTTAACAAAATATATCATGAGCATTAATTACATCTCTCCAACTTGTGTGTGTGTGTGTGTGTGTGTTGTGCATGTAACATATGTGGGGGATGTGGGGGATGAGTGAACATGCCAGAGGAGGGTGTTGTCATTCTTCTGATACTCTCTGCCTGGGTCTCTCACTGACTAGGCTGGTAAGCTGTAAGCTCCCAGTGTCCTTGATGTCCCTGTCCTCCACAGAGCACAGGAGCATACAGCCGCACCTGGCTTTTTATGTGGGACCTGAGGATTCAAACTGAGACCTTCACGGATGAGAAGCAACAGAGTCTCAGAGCTATTTCTTCAGTCCTTTTATTTCTGTGGTTTCGAGACAGGCTCTTAATATGTAGCCTTGACTGGCCTAGAAGTTGCCGTGTAGACCAGGCAGATCTCAGACACACAGAGGTCCATACCTGCCTCTGCCTCCCAAGTGCTGGGACTATAGGCCATTTTCTTATTTTCTGAGTTGTGCATGCATGTGTTGAGGGAAGGTTGAGAACGGGTCATGCTGGTATCCCAAGCTGACCTGGAACTCGCTATGTAGTCTAAAGGAGCCATGAACTCAAGTCCTCTGGTGTTGGGATTACAGGTGTGAGCCACCAACCCCATATCCATTTCCAGTTAACTTACTTTAAAACACAGACCACTGCAACATTTAAAGCGATGACTGTGGCCTGCATTCTGCCTCTTCTGGGCAGGTGCTGGTCTAGGCTGTGCTGACCCTTGGTGTTGGGGAACCTTTCAATGCTGTGAACTGTGAGTCCTGTGGTAGTTCCTGGTGGAGCTAGCAAGAGCTGGCACCTGCCCTCTTGTCCCCCACCAGGCTGGTTTCTCTCTGCTAGAGAGGAACAAGGACAAGGACTTGGGTATGGACCCCTTTTGCTCCCTAGCCCCCAGCAGAGGCAGTGTGCCAGCCTTTCAGACAGTGAGTGCCCACAGTGTCCCAGCAAGCAGACGGGCATGGTGACAGCTGTGGCTTAGGGACCTGAGCACCCTGGATCCTGGCTTACCCCTTGGCAGTGCCCAATTCAGAGCTGGGAAGGGGGAGAGATGGGCACTCTCCCAGGCCACTGGCGCCTAGACCATACTCCGCCACTGTGTTACAATCTGCAGGGCCCATTCAGTCCTCTTCTAGGGTCTGTATGCTGGACCAGTGAGGTCGAGGTCCAGGTGACATGGAAGCTGGGACAGGCTTAGGAGTAAAGGAGCAGAGAGGGGTCCTGGTGACAGGCTTGCTGGGATCAGCAGGGCCAGTGCCTCCTGAAGAAGTGATCAGGCAGTGGGAGGGAACCAGAGAGTGGGAGGGGAGAGTTTAACAGGAGACACTCAGGTGGGCTTGCGAGGGCTTGGGAGAGCTGGTGCTTTAGTGTCAGAATGATATGGGAACAAGGCACACAGAGGAGGTACGACGCGGGTCACCAGGACAGGGTCTCACCTCAGAGTGCTGCATGCCCCTCCTTCCAGCATGAAGCCCTCCCACCCTAGCAACGGAGAACATTTAGAATGTTTGGAGCAGAGAACAGCACATCAGACCTCAATGTGGTCTCTCAGGCTGCTCACCCAACCCCCTTCTCTGGTCCCACACCACACTCTACCCATTTTCTCGGAACATAGGACAGTAGCAGCACCATTCCTTTACCCCGAGTCTCCGAGTCTCCGGTACCCCAAACCCCATCAAGGGTGCGGACAGAGAAGATGGGAGAGGAGAACAAATCCTGGCTCCCAGGGCATCGGCGGGTGGAAAGTGACCCCTCTCTAATCTCAGGGTGAAGTCAGGAAAGGCATTTGGTGACACCGCCTGTGCCTCGGGACAGACAACCACCAGCAGCCCCCCGGGAGGGTGAAATCGGATAAGTCCCAGGCCAGATTCCACCTGGGTAGCTCCCCTTTGAGCAAGCCAGTCCCCAGCACATCCCAGGGAGTTTCTGCTTGCTGGGAGTAGGAAGTCCGTTGGTGGAGGAGGCTGGGGTGAAAGGTGAACCAGGAGGGCCTGGGGGGGAGTGAGAGGGGTGTGTTATAGGGAGCCCATGAGTGCTGAGGTCACTGAGGAGAGGGGCTGAAGAGACCAGGCATGAGAAAGTTAGGGTAAAGGGGAGCATTCTCGGAGAGGGGTAAGGAGGGAACTGTGTCTGGGTGTCTTGGAGGCCCTCAAGATTGCGTGGAAGTGGACACTGGCCTGGGCATTATCAGGTTTCTGGGAGTTCTCGAGATTTCTAAGGATCTCGAATTGAAGGACAGCTGGGATAGTGGAGCCAGGCTGCCAGGCTGTCCTGGTACAGAGTCTCAGAGTCTCGGGGTTTGTGAAGGGTGGGTGAGTCGGAGGGGGTGACTCGCCCATTCGGCTCACCTGTAGACATCGGTCCAGAGCTGCGTGCCCAGCACGTACACTGCCTCCACGCGGCTCCCGTACAGCAGCCGCACCGTCCGCTCCCGCACCATCTTATCACCCCTGCAGAGCCGGCTGCTGTCCCCGCAGCTCCCGAGACTGTGCACCTGCTACAGGTGAGCCCGCCGCTGCGCCTGCGCCGGCGCTGAGCTGCGGGCGGCCTTAAACCACAGCCGGAGGGCGGGGCTGGGCTGGGCTGTCCGCCGGACTCCTCTTGGAGTGGGTCTGCGGCCCGTTCATCAGGCCTGGCCCCGCCCTCCCGGAGCCCCTAACCGCAAGTTGTCAATTCCTATTTTCCATATTTGGCTTGTTCATTCTTTTATTCATTAAATTCTCCTTTCTGGACCTACAGCCCTGAGGGGCAGACAATGCGAGCAGGAGCAGCCGAAGGGACAGGGCAGGAGTGGGTGGGAACACAGAGGAGGCGACCAGACCCAGTCTAGGGCCAGGGAAGGCTTCTCAGAGGAGACCTCTGAGGTTTCTTGAAGAAAATCTTGCCAATACAAGGGGAGGAGAGTAGTCTTCCGAACATCTTCGGGAAGTTGGGCACCCCACATCAGATCTACATTGCCGTGGGAAATAGGGAGTTGGGTGGAGTAGGGGGAATCCTACCCCTGGCAGGGACCGGAATGCTAAGCCCAGGCATGAGAAGGGCTGCATGAGCCTGGAATGGCTCTTCCTCGGGGGTGATCTGGGAGTGTACTCTGGCTGCCCCAGACCACTGTGAACAGGCTGAGCTGGGGCGGACAGCGAAGACCCCGGCTGGAACGTGAGAGGACAGGAGAGGGGAGGATTGGTCCTAGTAGTTTATGGATGGAGATTTGGGTGGCTCCCCGTGGCTGAGAGGGTGTGCCTGTTTGAAGGACAGGGACCAGGCAGAGGATTAGGGCCCCAGTCTGGGACAACAAAAGGTGTGCCAAGGTAGAGGTCAGCGTGTGTCCTGGAAGGCCAGGGTGCACGTGACATCTAGTGGGGCGGGGGAGGACCTGAACCACCCTGAACTCCATCCAGGCCCTTTCTCTCTGAACCCAAACCTGGGGGCAATGCAGCAAACAGCAGCGTTTGAGGAAGTGGCTTCTTGCCATGGGCTTGGAAACTGCAGGGTGGGGTGGATGGAGGGGATGCATACGGGGGAGGGAGGTGGACTGATGGGAGACCCCTGAATTAAACAGGGGCTGCTCATAGGTATCTAATGCCCAGGCACACCCAGCCAGCCCTGGACTCCAACCTTCTCCTCCAGATACCCAAATTAGGAGATGGTAAGGACCCCAGCTGTTCCTGGGTGTCAGAGATCTGGGAGGAATGTGGGTGGAGAAGAGAGAGGGCCAGATTCCCTGCCAGAGGGGTCACTTACTGTCCCCCTAAAGGCTTCCTGTTCAGAGCCTGGGAGAGGCTGGTAACTTCTGATTGGTACCTGGCAGAGCTTCCTCCAATCAGGAGGAAGCATGGGGAGGGCCACCTGCCTAAGTGGGAATGAATCCCGGTGGCAATAAGCTGATGGAACCCCTCTCCTTCAGAGGCAATCTTGGGTCTGAGCGCCCCACTGCATGTTAGTCAGATGGGGTGCATCTCACCTCCAAGAGGTGCAGAATATGAGTTTTTTATATATATAACCTACTCCCACCAAGTAAGTGGGGTCCAGTGTGGGGTAAGGACACGCCTCCTCTCAGCCAAGTCCCAAGTGGGTCACAACAGAGCTAGGGTTGCGATGGCATCCGGCAAAGGCCGTGGTCACCCAGCTGAGCAGAAGTAACAGTGAGGACTTATTGCCTGTGCGTTTTCTGTGCCCCCACACTGCTCCCAAGCAGCACTTTCCAATGTACTAGATTATTTTATCTTTCCAGGAATCCTGCCACTTTGGAGATGAAGAAAGAGAGCCCAGAGAAGGTGAAAAATTAACCTGGAGGTGCACAGCTTCTGGCAGTGGCAGAGAAGGAACCTGGGTGGAGACACAGGGAGTGTAGGCAGGGGCTTAGCGGGCGAGAGTGGCTCGTCCTACTTCGAGTAAGTTCACAGGCAATCCCTCAGTACAATGGAAGATACAAAATGATATTAAATGAAACAATAGTTAGAAAACGCTGGCAGAGTCTCGTCCAAGGCTCAGGATACAAAGCCCCCTCCCCGCATGTAATCCACCCCTGTTTGGCTACCCACACTCAAGCCTCTGACCTGTTTCTGGCTCACCCCATTGGGCCCAGTGCCTGGTTTGATGGGGTAGGAGCTTTTGGAGCCCAAGGGTTTAAAATAGCTGAAGTGGTCACAGCTGTTGGTGGATTGAGGGCCGGAGGTCTCACACATTACGGCTGCTCCTGCTGCCCCCATGGAGCCCAGAAAATCCACATGGCATCTCTGGGTGCCTTTTGGAGAGTGCCGGCAAAGGGTAGGCTCAGAGCTGACCAGTTCCCAGCACTGACGGTCCCGGACCCCTCCTCCAACACAATCCCTGCCAAACATGAGGCCAGAGATCCTGAGCCTGGAGGGGTCTCCTCTGCCAGGTGCCCTGCTCTGTTGTGGGATTGCTCTGTGCCTGGCTTTGGGGAGCCTGTCTGGAAGGTGACTTAAAACATCCATGAGTCTGATTTGAGATGGGCAGCTCACCAAGGGCAGAATTAAAAAAAAAGGAAAAAGAAAAGAAAAAAAAAAGCTGGTTATTGGGGAAAATTAAAAAAAAATCATGACCATCCAGGGCCTAGCAGCAAAGACCAATGTAGACAGTTTTTGGTTGGACCCCACCACTACCACAATTTTAGGTGTGTTCACGCATATGTGTGGGTGTAGAGGTCAATGTCAGGTATCTCCCTGTAACACCTTCCACCTTAATTTTTAAATTTTACATGTTATGTGTATGGGTGTTTTGCTTGCATGTATGTCTAGGCCCTGTGTGTGTGCCTGGTGCCCTGGGAGGCCAGATATCTGAGGCCAGGCATCCGATCCCCTGGAACTGGAGTTACAGACAGCTGTGAGCTATGGTGCGGGTGCTGGTCCTCTGGAAGAACAGTCAGTACTCTTAACCACGGAGCTGAATCATCTCTCTGCTCCAGCCCTCCCACCTTCGTTTTTTTGAGGCAGGGTCTCTCTCTGAACCTGGAAGTCAACATTTTGGCAAGAGTAGGGGATCAGTGAGGGCACCCTCTCCATGCATCTGAGTAAATCAAGTCCTTTGCTGTGTTTTGAGTCACATCCTGAAGGTCCTGCCCAGGGGCAAAAGCCATCACACAGAGCCCTGAGGCTGTGCCAGGAACTGCTCGACATTTTCCCACCTTTGAGCTCACTTCACGGCCCCCAACCCCCGCCCACAACAACCTAGTGCAGTGGGCAGTATTGTCAACCCTCCCCCCATTTGAACAGAGTCCCTACCCTTTCTGTAGAAAAGATGTAGGCCTTTGGATTTGGCAGATGTGGGTCTGCTGCGGCGCTCTCTGACCTTCTGTGTCTTTCTCTGTGAAGAAAATACTCCTAGTACCCAGCCTGCGTGAGTGCAGAAGGTAAAAATGAGTGGCAAATCGCTCAGCCTATGGTGGCCTGACACAGAGCCAAGTCCCGCTAGTTCATACTTATTCTCTCTGCAAATGACCCTTGTCTGAAGGCTTTGCAAGAGGGGCATCTGTGTGCTACTTTATCAGACACTTGGAAATGTTCACAGTGTAAGAGACAGCCTGGTTCTACCTTGTGAGTCGTCTGAAAGGGACTTGGGCTCTATATTAAGGTCATGGGAAGCCACGGAAAGCTCCGGAATGTGATGATGGCATGACCTCACTTGAGGGAGACTCCCCATGGAGACAGGAATCTTGGCGGGAGACCAGAGTGGACTTGAGATGGAGGCAGGCGCCCTCCCCTCTGTGACTGTGCCACGGGACCTGCAGGCCTGGCCTTACCTCACCTCCTCACATTCCCCCTTTCTCTAGAAGAGACAGGCTGCTTCTCCTCCTTAGGGATGGGTTAATTGGCTGACTGGTGAAAGAGGAGCAGCTGGGGGGATGGTGGAGCAGCTGGGGGGATGGTGGAGCAGCTGGAGGATGATGGAGCAGCGGAGGATGGTGGAGCAACTGGGGGATGGTGAAGCAACTGAGGGATAGTGGAGCAGTGGGGAATGGTGGAGCAGCTGGGGGATGGTGGAGCAGTGGGGGATGGTGGAGCAG